>JACEIK010004883.1:94164-105083 GCA_018107945.1 Datura stramonium
TATCCATGTTTTGATATATGAATCTGATACTCTTTTCTGTATTAAACTGATTCTCATACTGAGCTATACTGTATCTGAAATGTTATCTGACTGTCTGATAATACTCTACTATCTTTTATTCTGAATATAACATAATGTTATAAAAAATGCCTGCTGAATTCATACCGGACTCAATTCTCGACTTCTAGGTTCCTTCTTCTAGACTTTACTTTGTTTAGTATACTGAGATTGCTATCTTGCCGAAGAACTAGCTTTACATACCTTCGCTTCTGATTTCCCAACTAACTGGCGTAGCTCGGTCGGTATTTCCGCTATTTCTCCCAACTGCATCCATATATATATCAATTTGGACTAAATACATTAATATTCTGAAAGATAATATCACTTTTAATATATATATATCCTAAACTTTGACTTATCGAAATACAGTCGAAAACTCAATATTTCTCAGAAGTCCGGAAGGGAGAAATGCTTACTTTAGGGCTAGGAGTATATTGACACTAATTTGGAGCAATTCCACTTACCTTAGCTAGGTAGGACGATGATTCGCCGACCGAATTTCACGAAACTAACTCCGCAGGAATGCTCCCCGCAGCTTAATACTTCACTACCCAAGATTAATTCGAGTTTGGACCGCGTTTAATAGCATAAACGGATGAAATTTTATTGAATCTCCTCGTGCCCTCTGTTTTCTATTTGTTTCTGGAAATTTAGAGGGATTAAATGATTAAAAACCAAAGTGGGAGGCCCTTTTATTCTTGGGACCTTTAAGTCGCATTCGTCGAATGCGATTTATATAAGTCACATTTGCCTTGCGACGCGCCGACTTGGAGCTTGTCTGGTCTCTCCCCGGCCCCTTTTCTCGCATGTATGACATTCTAAAACTCTTAACCAACATGCGAATAGGCCATCTACATGTCAAGAATTTACGGGGTGTAACATCCAACATCCTCGGAGACCCACTTCTTCTCTTTCTCTTTCCCTGCTGCTGTGGGCTCCTAGTAGGCTGCTTGATCACGCTCCTTATCTATATCCACATCAAGGTAAGGAAGAGTGGAGGCTGTTATGACTGTCGGCTACCGTGATGACAACTCTATCACTTGGCTCCGAAGAGTCCCCAACTCCTCATCGAGGCTGCCTTTATCCGTCTGCTCAGCCATGCACATATTTAATTGACTCTCAAACCCATCAAGTTGGGCTTGCAAGTCTTGTGAAGCTTTATAGATCTTTGATTTTACCCAGGGCTTGACATTCTCCAACATTGATTGTATTTTTCTTTTGGCCATGATCAGTCCTTTGGCCAACTTCTAGAGAAAATCTTGGGGCACTAGGATGTATCCAGCTGGGGTCTAACTCAGGAGGCTAGTATGTGGTGCAGCAGAAGTGCTAGGAGCTACATCTAAATAACCGACATCTGTAGCTAGTGTCTCACCCTGCTCCTGTGAGGTGGGGGTATTCACTTGTGCACCCCCAATAGGTCGAGTTAGTGGAATGGCGGTGGAAAGTCAGGCCCAACTCACCGGGTTCATTTCATCACGGATCAGGCCAATATCTGCTATCCGTTGTCCTCCAAGCAAGTGCTCCTAACCCCAATGCACCATGATGCCTTCCTCTGTGCATAATCTGAACACAATGCTCGAGAATGTGATAATAGTGCTCAATTCAATGGCCCGATCTCGCATCTCCTCTGCAGTGACCCTCAGAACATTGATGGGGGTATCTGGACATGATATATGCCACCAGAGATGCTCTATCCGCACTTAGGGTATTTTCATTGACTTTCGGTTCCAACTAGTGACGCATAACATCCAGTAGGCCTTTGCTATAAAGTTGACTGAATTCTTCATAACCTTCTTTCCGGTAGTGACCCACTCTACTCCTCTTTTTCCTCAGCAATAACACCGGAAAACCACTGTATTTGCCCCCTCCTCTCATTGAAACCCAGCTGCTTGATTTGTTTTAATACCTCCACCCGGTAATCATATTCTGGCGTAGCATGTGAAGGTATGAACTAGGGCCCATATAGTATCCGAGTAATGGTGCGCTTTGAAATGTCGACCTCTCGGCCTCTGACTAGGACGCTTTCCAGTTTGGGATGATCTTTCAACTTCTGCCCCTCTTTGGCCTTTTTCTCTATAGTTAACAAATAGTTGTCGTAGAACTCTTGGACAATTTCTGGGTTGTGCTGGTCCGGAGCCCTAGCCATCGACTTAAAGCCCTAGAAACTGAATATCCACTTCATCTCCTCCACCTCGTTCAATGAATTTTTGAGGATCTGCAACTCTTCTTTAATGCTCTGCCTAGGTTTTTTTTTGGTGGTGAGAGCATTGCCCTGCTTATATATCTCCTGAGCTCTTGGCACTCTCCACCGGATGGTACGATTTTCCCTAGTCGGAGTCTGCTCCTGCTCATCATTTGGTGCCTCCTCCTTTGAAGCAACATTGCTACTTGCCTCTCTGGATTAGGTCTCGTTGGACCCCTGTACTGCATTAGAGCCACTTCCCGACTCCTGAGCTCTTTCCTCAACTCCCTTCTCAGATTGGGGAGCTCCGGTAGATATGGCAGTGGCCGCCACGACTTGGGATTTGGACCTCGCCCTAGTGGTTCAGGTTCCATTAGTGTCCTATGTATCAACCTATATACCTCTATTGAACCACTAGGGGAGCTTCCTGTTTGATTACATTCAGAGGTTTCATCAAATAGAGTCATCCATGCAGTTTCCTTTTATGCTTTGTGCATCATCATCATTGTACCTGTAGAGAAAGAGGGTTATAATTCCATAACTGAGAGAAAGAAAGCAAGAACTAAGTCCTCTGAAGTTTATCACGGGTCAACAGTATGGGTTGTACCTTGCAGGTACGATTCGTACTGAGACCCGTAATGTCTCAGGTCAGTGCTACGCCTTTAAGGTACAACTCATACCATGAAAGTACGATTTGTACCACGAGTCATATGATGATACCCCTATTCACCAATTTTCTATATTTTTTCATGACTCATGGTATGACCAGTAAGTCGATTCCACCAGTCGTAGGACGGATCATACTGTCACTTGTGGACTTGACCCTTTCCATATTCTTGGTTCTACTGCCAGGTATGACTCGTAGTGGTAAACCATGAGCCGTACTAGGATTCGTACCTTGTGTATTTTCAAATTTGGATTGGGATAGTCCCAACCAACCATCCTATGAGTCGTAGTATGTGACCAGGAGTCATAAGAAGGCTTGTGAAGCCTGTCCCAGCCTCGATTTTTGTTCAGTTTATAGGGAGTTCTATTTTACATTTTGGGTACTCAGAATTCCCCAGGTCTAGGCATGTATTTTAACCCATTTTACAACTACTCATTCCTCCCTTTATTATTCACTATGCGTAACTCAATTTTTAATGGTTCAATGCACAATTTCATCAAATTCGAGTTCTTTCCTAGTCACACATGCCTCATTCACACTCCTAGTCAATGTCTCTTTTGAAACTTTAAAGAAACAATGAGGACTCGCAGGGGGTTTAGCACTGTTACATCAAGCATACAACTTTTATTAATACTCAAAGGAATATACTTACCTGATAACTGCTTACTTTGAATGCCAGTCAAAAGCTTAGGGTTGGAAGTTGGAATTCTCGGTGTTAACTGAGCAAGAACTTGCTCGATTGATCTTTGATTTTGAGTTACAAGTGTGAGGGAGTCATTAGATTCGGTCGTGACTTTCATTTTTATTACATGGGAGAAAGGTACGATTTGTTTTGAGGTTAAATAATTATAGGGCAGATTTGAAAAATCTGGGCCGAGTTGGGTATTTTTAGAATTTTTTACCAGTCAAGACTCATACCACGAGTCATAGGAAGACCCTACAACTCATCCCTTGGACCCATAATAGAGATATATTGAGAAACTTACCTGTGGACCTACGAGCGCATCCCACGACTCAAACAATTGGGGTACGATTCGTATAATGACTCGTAGGTCTTTACTATTCATTATGGTCCATGCCTTGCATAGTTCATAGGCACAGTAAGTACTATGATCTATACNCACAGTTAATAGGCACAGTAAGTACTACGATCTGTACAATTAAGTTACAAGTCGTAGGACTAACCGTACCTTGAAATCATGTACTAAAGTACATCTCTAATTCTCACCATGACTCGTGCTACGACTCGTATAACCCTCTCACGGGTCGTACTGAGAACCGTAGCACTTGCCTCTTCAGCAATTTTTCTGCCACCTGTTTTTGTTTTTCCTGCACACAAAACACACATTAGTTTAGTCACTTGGGTTGCCTCCCAAGAAGTGCTTGATTTAACTTCACGGCACCACGCAGGTGGCTCGGTTACTCAGAATTCACCAAGCCACTACTTGGGTTGCCTCCCAAGAAGTACCTAATTTAACGTTGCGGCACGACGCAAGTCTCTTGACTACTCAGACTTCTTCAAGGAACTTGGATTCATCTTTTATCAATGACACCACTCTATACTCCTTCGGTTGCTTCATTGATTGGTAGACGTTGAAGGTGACCTCTTCTTTGTTTAGTCTGAACTTTAACTGGTCAGCCTTCACATCTACTAAGGCCTTCCAAGTAGCAAGGAATGGTCACCCCAAAATGATGGGGACCTCATAATCAACCTCGCAATCAAGGATCACGAAGTCTGCTGGGAATATAAATCTTTCAACTTAGACAAGCACATCGAACAGGATTCCCACGGGCTTCTTCACAGTTCTGTCGGCCATCAACAGTCACATGGTAGTCGGTGTGGGGGATCCTAAGCCCAACTGCTTAAACACAGCCAGTGGCATCAAATTTATACTTTCTCCCAGATCACAAAGTGCCCTTGTGAAATCAACATTGCCAATTGTACATGTAATGGTAAAAGCACCTAGATCTTATTTTTTCTGGGCCAGGACCCGTGAAGCTATGGCACTACCATGGTGTACATTATCAAAGGGCTCATAACTCATGGAACTCTTCTTCTTCACAAGATCCTTCATAAACTTAGCATATCCCGGCATTTTTTCCAATGCCTCAACCAATGGTATATTCACAGATAACTGTTTGAGCATCGACAAGAATTTCTGAAACTTACCATTGTCCACCTTCTTCTTCATTCTTTGGGGGAAAGGTGGCGGTGGTCACAAAAAAGCCCTGTAAATTTGCGTCGCTCCTTGTTCAACTTCAAACCCTTTCTCACCAATTGGGACCTCAGGCAACTAAGCATCCTCATTATGTTCCTTCTCAGCGACATTGTCATCATCTTCAATCACGCTCTCTTTCTTCCTTTCAAATGCAACCGGTAGAGGAGAGTCAACCATAGTCTTTCCACTCCTAGTCATCATAGCCATACAATGGCCATCATTCTTTGAAGTTTGGACTATGTTGCTAGGTAGTGTACCCTTTTGCCTAGGTTCCTAGATTCTGACAGTTGCCCTAGCTACTATTCAATCTGCATGATAGCCATTGCATGTGACTCCATTCTCTGACCCATGCTTGATATATCACCATGGATTTCCTTCAACTAATTATCTGTGGACCTCACCTTTTTCAGAATCTCAGCCATCATGCTCTATAACTTTAACTGTCCATCCTCCCCCTCACGTGCATTAGGAGGCACGTACAACCCAACCTAATCATTGCAGTAGCCATTATTCCTTCTCCAGTCTCCTTCGCGCTCACAACCTCGACTTTTGTCTTTGTACCCATTCCGGTTATAGTTGTCTCTATATTGGTTCTGACCTTGGTTTCCAGAACCTTGGCGCCAAGTGTCTTGTCCAGACCCTTGGGCATTGGCCTGAAAACCCGCCACCTGATTGTCCAAGAAGTTTTCCTCCTCCTCGAAATCAGAGTGGTCTGGCCCTGGCTCCTGTCTTTGTGTCCCAACTACATTCACCTTTCTGGTTCCAGCTCCCATGATGTGCTTAGTAAGCAAATCCAATAATGTGCGCATATGAGCCAACTTCTGGTCACGCTCTTCTTCTTTCCTACATTGGTTTGCAGTCAAACCAACAACATATGTACCGGCCGCTGCGTCTGCCTCCTGGGTGTGGCATGCCCTGTTGGTTTTAGTCATCCTATCAAGAATGGTAGCGGCTTTCTCCCAGGTGTGATTTAGTACTGATCCTCCCCCTACAACTTTGGTACTGTTGTTTAAGGACCTATAAAAGATTTCCAACAAATTGTCATCTGGAATCTTATGGTTTGGGCATTTTGTCAACTTCTTCTTGAACCTCATCCAGGTTTCATGAAGTTCCTCAGTTTTAAGTTATAGGAAGTTATAAATTTTATCCTTGAGTTGCAGCATCCTAGAGGGTGGAAAGAATCTCTCTAAGAAAGCTTGTTTGAGCTCCCTCTAGTTGGTTATGGAGTCGTTGGGCAACTTCGATAACCATAAGGTGGCTTCCCCAAATAGAGAAAAGGGGAAAAGTCTGAGTCGATGGCATCTTGGCTGACTTCGGGGAACATGTACGCCTTTCATATTCCCACGAAGTTCATCAAGTGTAGGTTGGCATAGTCAGCTGCATGACCACTAAACACCCCTTTCATGTTTAACAATTGAATCATGGTGCTCGTGATGTCAAATTTGGCCCCAACAAGCAGTGGTGTTGGTATAATTGCTACGGTTGACCTGACTTCATTGATGTCTAGGTCATCTTCATCGAAAAACTGAGGGGCATACCTTTGGCTTCTATTGCCCCTCCCATGTTGACCAGCATTCACGACCTCATCTCGAGCATCCTCCGCATCCTGAAGTGCAGCTTGCCGAGTTAGCTAGGTTTGCCTAGCTTCTTCAGCTATGCGAGCATCTCTTTGCTCCTGGTTTTCCATCCTTCGCAGTGTTCGTTCAAGTTCGAGATCCAACAAAATTAGGGGGTTTCCACTCTGACGAGTACTTAGCATTCACCAAGTAACAACTTGCGTATGTCCAAAAACAAAAAGAAAACGTAATTCAGGAAATAACAATCAAAAGTCAAATACAAGCAATTAATCTAATCTTAGTCGTATTCCCTGGCAACAACTCCACTTTTTGATAATGCTGAAACTCACACCTCCTGACGAAATATGAAGCGGACATTGTCAATAAAGAACCCAACTAAGAGGTTGGAGTTAAACCCACAGGGAATATGGAAGATCTAGACTAATGCTGGTAAGTGAACTTGTTGGTGACTTATTTCCAATTTGGGGGTTTCAAGAAAACAATGGTAAAACAAAGATTAAAATTGTGATTTAAATCAAGATTTGAAAACAACTACGATAAATGTTTCCCATGGATTCATAACTACTTCGAGTATACACACGTGATCAATCACAATATTTACTTGTAGAACTGATAACTAGGGTTCATCCAAATGACTGGTTCACCCCTATTGGATGACTATACTCAATCACCAGGCCAGGTCTCATGAGTGATTTCAAATTAACTATTATTAATATGTTTCAAATTTAACTCTGCTGCGATCATAACTCAAGTTAATACAATGATCATAAAGACCAAGGCTTTGTTGTAATTTTCTTTTTCTAATCTCTACCTCTCTAGGCTAAAGAAAGTAAAGAATTCGGACCAGTCCAAACATTGTACACCGTTAAGAAACGTTAAAACATGAAGAGAATACATACAAGCTTTTCTTATTGGTTTTGAATCACTTTTGTGCAACTCTAGTTTGTTAATCCGCCATGTTTCCCACAACCTCTAGTTGTGGAGGTTTTAGCCTCTTATGGTTGTAAGATTATAATTTGTATTCATAAGCAAACACATAATTTAAATACTTACAGCAATGATTGAAAGAAAATCAGATTTGATTATTCAAGAACAACCTCAAGAACAATGTAAGAAATCAAGATTTTGATCCCAAGAATTGCTCCTCAAAACTCGATAAAAATTCACAACGTCTGATAACTCAATTCTATCCTCCTATAACTAAAATAAAATATAAATGATATTTATACAGACATTAGAAACTTTTTCCTGAGCTAACAGGAAGTTTTTCATATCTGGTGCCAACTGTGCCACGATTTGTCCTACGATCCGTAGCAGGATTGTACGGGTTGTACCTGTTGTTCGTAAGTTCTTGGATGCTACAAATCTGGCTAAGTGTTAGTGTCCTGGTACGATTCGTTCCTTAATCCTACGATTCATACTTTGATTCCGTGATTTGGCCCTGAGAACTTTGACATCTTCTGAAATTTTTCACGAGTGTTGTGGTATGACTCGTACTGTATGCAGTGTTTAAAGTTCTTCCAAGTACTGAAAATATTCTAAAGTTCACCACGGCTCCTGGTACGATTCATACATTGATGCCACAATTCATGAGTCCATCCGTACCAGGAGTCTGTCTTTGTGCAATTTGTTCTGAATATTTTCACGACTCCAGTTACAGCTCGTACCACTGTGGTACGGATCGTACTGAGAGTTATAGGTTTCCTTCTTCCTAATTCAGCCTTCTAACTTTCATCACGGTTCTCAGTACGACTCGTACAATCAAGGTACGATCGTACTAAAACTGGTAATTTGACTGATTTTCTGCATTTTGAGCCTTCTTTTGCACATCTTTGTTCCAACACTTATTTTTCCTAAAATCAAAGTAAAAGTATATTATATCCATATAAACATACCTAATTCCATGCTATTTTCTTTATTTTAAGCATTGAAAATGTTGTAAACTCACAACACATCAGTAATCCAAGGCTAATGGAAATATGAAATGATATGGGAGTGAGATTGTATGTTGAGTTAATGAAATGTAACGGAGATATTGGATTGTATCCTTTATTTATCAGTGTATCAAATAATTTTACAGATCAAAGTGATATCTTGAATCTTAATTTGACAGTTGATACTGCGTCGGTTTGTAGTTTAGAACAAGTTCATCATTCTTATTCAATGGACAAGTTAGTCATTATTCCATCTGAATCAGTTGAATCATTATTGATACACAACAAGCAAGTTGATTTTGTATCTCAGAACATAAACAAAAAGATGAAAGAGAATCTCAAACTTACAAGGATAAAGCAACTGCGGTTGTAGTGATGAGGCGATATGCAATTGATCAAAGGTTTCAATACAAAATTGTTAGATCTAATACTAAAAGGTTAGTTTCAATTGGTGTATCTATTTAATGTATGTATGATCGAGATAATGTATACAGAGTATGATAATTATGTATCTATTATTATGATAATTATGTATCTATTATTATTCATAACAATTAACAATTGATGAATTTAATATATGTTTGTGTTGCAACATTGTCAACAAAGACAAAAAAAATAGTTTCATGTAGATGTATCTATTTCTAATGTTATTATATGTCTTTAATTTTGGTATATTATTTAATACACTACATTAGTTTGTATCTATTTTTTGAAATAGTTTATATAATTAAAAAAAAGGTAGTTGACTTTGATAATTTAATTTATCTGATTAGTTATATCATCCGATGTGTATCAAAGGAATGTGGATGAATTTTAAAGGCATCGGGTTTGAAAGAGTCTCTGTTGTTCAATATTAGGGAGTTTCACAATGAGCATACATGTCCGTTAAAAGATAAGGTATTTTACCAACGCCAAGCAAGTTGTGCATTTGTGGGTGGTGTTATTGCACCAAAATATGAAAATCACAAGAGAAAATACACGCGAAGGGACATAATAGATGACATGAAACAGGATCTTTGTGTGATATTTCATACATGAAGACGTGGCGTGCAAAAGAGAAAGCTATGAATATGTTGAGGGGGTGACCCATCAGATTCTTATAGCAAGATGCCAAGTTACTTGTACATATTAGATAAAGTGTATCCTAATTCTTATATTAGGATGAAAAAGTCTCCTAAAAATGAATTCATGTATCTGTTTATATCTCTACGTACATTCATGGTAGGATTTCAGCACTTTAGACCAATTGTGGTTGTGGACGACAGTCACCTTAAGTCGATAGGGCATTTTTGATTCTACAAGCACACATGATGGAGCAGGTATTAGAAAAAATATGATTTAAAATTTTAATAAATAGTATTTGGTTAAAGAACAACTAACAGTTATTTATATACAATAATATTTGTATACAAAAAAAATTTCAGGATGCATANGTATACAAAAAAAATTTCAGGATGCATACTACCCCTAGCTTATGGAGTAGTTGACACTGAAAATGATACTTTTTGAATGTGATTCTTTTGATAATTTTAAGGCAGATTTTGGTTAGCGAGATTGTATGTGTATTGATTCAGATAGGAATGAAAGCATCATAAAATCCGTTTCAAGGGTATATCCTGCAGTACCGCATTACACTTGCATATGACATCTTTGGAACAACGTGTGTAAGAAGTACAAAAAAAGTAATGAGAAGTTGAATGATGTGTTTTCGCAATGGAAAAGGTGTACAAACAAGAGAAATTTGACGAGTTGATGGCAAAAGTAGATACTGTTGATGTTAAAGTAAATAAATATTTGGTATCCATTGGATATGAAAATTGGGTTAGATTATATGCGCCGGTTAATAGAGGGTGGACAATGACGTCCAACACTGAAGAATCAATTAATTCTAGTTTAAGAGAAACTCGTGAACTCCTAATATATGATTTTTCTAGAAAAAGTTAGAGTTCTTTTTGCAGGATGGAACTGCACAAATAGGAGAAATGCTACATACACATTGACGCCACTAGAAAAAAAATTTCAAGAGTTGCTTCTTATCAATGAGTCAAATTGTACTCGTATGAAGATATATATATGTTACATCTCTCAGCTACACCGTCGTTAGATATTTGACAATGTTAAATGATAACTTCAATTTGTTTGTTTAATAATTTATTTGGTTTAATGTACTGTATAACCAATTTTTTATTATATAAATGATGTATCTAAAAGTTAAATAATAAGTTGACTCGCATAAAGTTATTTATTTGTATCAGAGTACAATATTTTTTAAATTTAGAT
>JACEIK010004884.1:53563-66923 GCA_018107945.1 Datura stramonium
GGAGTTAAGGGACCTATTTATAGTAAATGTGAGGTGTCTAAAATTATTCCCGGCATGAAATAGCTCCGTGTCACGGAGTGTATCGCGCCAATATGCCTTCGTGACATGGAGGCATCACGTAGGCCTTCTGGAAACCAAAACAGTCGCCAAGCAGAAGCTGTCCGCGTTGGCAGCGTGACACGCTGCTTGTGCAGCACGTTAGGGCCGTGGAATGCCATGGTCGTGCAGCCTACCTGCCGTGGCACGTTGCCAACGCGCAGGTGGGCTGTTTCGTGCACCCTCCTTGCTGACTTTCGCGCTCTACTTCCGATTCCATGCCTCCACTTCACCAACTCATTGAGTAGTTCCTCAAATTCATTGTAAACCTACAAAACAAGAACTAATCATGCTGGTTAGTGTATATATTCACATTTACATAAATTCACATGAGAATGTATATAAATTAATAGATAAACAAGGCAAAACTAAGTTATAAAGTATCACTTGGGCATGCTATTTTGCCCATGATCAGTCATACTTCACAGTCAACATACACAACTAGACACAAAAATTTTAAAAAGGGTCATTTTTCAACAACTTCAAAAGCAAGTGCATTTATTGGATGTAAAGTACTCCTAAGTTACTTCTAGTTAAAAAAAACACAAAATCTTAAACATCCTTGTTCTACTAGAGAGCATGTCCAAGGAAAAAGAAACACGACAACAAAATCCTCAAACAAAGTAAAAAACCAAAACAAGTGTGCACCCCCTATAAAAACATGCTTTGTCCTCAAAGTAGTAAAAATATAAGAACTAAGAGAGGGACATACATGTGGTTCTCTAAGCGGTCCTGCCATCCCGCGGAGGTGGGTGTGCATGCACACTCCCTTCTGCAATAGTCATGGCACCAATGATGGTCGATGCACTCAATGGTATAGAAACTAGGTAGTGGTCACCACCTCAATAGTCATGGCCGCCTCCACGACCTCATCATCTACTCGAGTTGAATATGGATCACCTGAAGGGTTCTTGCCACCCGCAAGCTCTCTAGGGGCTATGGTGGAGCTCCCCGCTCCTCTAGCTCTCCCCTGTAGCTCAGACATGTTCTCATCATGAGACTGCAGGATCTCTGCTATTGCATGCTTTCGCTCTTTTTTCTCACTTTTCTTTCTTTCCCTAGAGATCTCCTTATCCACTACCTCCGAAGCCCTCTTCTTTCCCTTTTCTCCACCATCTATTGTCGGAGCCCAGAATGCCCCAAGATTGAGCTCCTCATCAAGCTCAATATCTAACTTTTTGATGGCGGGGGATGCTAATACAACTGGTTATCTAGATACCAGCTCAGCTACCTGACTCCACAGTTCGCCCAACTCCTCTCGCAAGCTCCCTGTGTCGGACTGCTCAGCTAATCGCTCATTGAAATGGAGCTGAAAGCTATCTAACCGGTTATGTAGTCCTCTTGCAGCCTCCTTTATTCTCAGCCTTCACCCAAGGCTTAACGTTCTCCATCATCAAATTAACATTTTTATTGGTCAATGTCAATCTCTTTGCTATCTTCTAGAGGAAATCCTAAGGAACCAAGACCTAGATGGATGGAACTTGGGTAGGTATGCCCACTAGAGGATTGAAGGGTGTACTTGAGGCTGCTGGTGTATGGTACACTTATGTAGCCGGCATCTCGCTCTGCTCTGGTGAGGTAGGGGAATCCAACTGCTCGCCCCTTGCTGGCTGTAGAGGTGGACCTCTTGCTGGTAATCTAACCCAACTCACCCTCACCCCGATGTCTCTACAATGTCTATGAATGAGACTCGAGAATGAGATAGTGGTGTTAAGGCCCAGAGCGCGATCCCAAATCTCATCAACTATCACTCATGGGATGTTGATGGCATATTGAGGCATGATACAAGCCACCAATGTTGCTCTATCAGCACTCAATGTGTTGTCATTTACTGTTGGTGCCAGCCTGTGTCGGACCAGTACCTAGTAGGCTTTCACGATAAAATTGAGCAAAGCCTTTGTGACTTGTCGTCCATTGGTCACCTAGTCAACCTCCCCCTTATCCACTGCTATTACCCTGGCTAGCTATTTCACTTGTCTCTGCCTCTCCTCTAGGATCGACTACTTAACCTTTTTCATGGCATCTAGTCTATAATCATACTCGGTTGTGGCATCTGAAACTCTAAACTATGTCCCATAAAACATCTGAGCAATGGTCCTATCAGATACATCAATTGTTCTTCCTCATACCATGGCACTATCAAGCCTGGGCTACTTCTTTTAGTTTTTGCTTGACCTTTGCTTTCTGCTCCATTGTCGCTAAGTAGTTGGCATAGAACTCCTTGACTAATGCAGCACTATAGCTGTCAGGGGTTCTGTCGATCCATTCAAATCCATAGAAGTTTAAAATTCACTTTATCTCCTCGACCTCATTTGTGCACTGGTCAGGATCCACGGTTCCACCGTAATATTCCACTTGGGTTGCTACTTGGAGGTGAGAGTGATACCTTGCTCATAGATTTTCTGAGTGCCGGGAACATGCCACCTCATAGTCCTCTTCTATAGAGGCAGAGTCTGATCATCTTCATCCTCAGCGGCCTCTTCCTCAGACCTAGACTCATCTACACCATCTCTGGACTGGCCTTCTCAGACCCTTCATCAGCATTCAAGCCACTACTAGACTCATGAGACTGTTCATCTACTCCCTCCTCAGACTGGGAAGCATTTTCTGGAGTGGCAGCTATAACTTCGACCTGAGCCTTAGCCTATGCCCTAGTGGTTTATGGCTCATCAGTGCCAGTTGCGTCCATTTGGTATTCTTCATTGAACCACTAGGAGTGTTCTTTTCCTGTTTAGAGTCTGAGGGCTCATCTCTCAATGTCCTCCAAGCAGCAATTTCAGCCCTGGCCTCCTTGTCTTGGGCCTTTTTGGTTACTCTCTTCTTGATTTTCATTATACCCGTTAAGAAAAGGTTAGTACATGTGATCTGAGAAAAGGAAGTCAGAAAAACATCCTCAATATTTTACCACGAGTCATTAGTACGAGTTGTATCTAGGTGGTATGATTCGTACTAAGACTCGTAGTACCATTTGTCTCTGTCATTATTCATTGGTATGACTTGTATCAGGTTGGTATGGTTTGTACTAATGGTCGTATGAAGAATTTTCAAAATTTTGGACTCAAAGTATTTTCGTACGACTTGTGTTATGTATCATAGTTGGATTATACGATTCGTACTAAGGGTCGTACTGTTGCTTTAGAACATGACCCTTTATAATTCATGGTACGATCACCAGGTACGACTCGTAGTGAGGTAATATGAGTCATACTAGGGTCCATACCCTGGGTTTCCAGTTAAACCAACATGGGACAGTCCTAACGAATCCTCCTATGAGTCGTAGTGCAAGAGTATGAGTCGTAGGAAGGCTCGTGAAGCCTATCCTCACCTTATGCATGCTCAATTTTGCAAGTAAATACATTTTGAGATGGGTACTCAAAATTCCGCACCCCTTTGATGCAAACTACATTATTTTCACATACCCACTCAAGCCCTAACATGCTTCATACCCTGTAACTCATTACCTATCATCAATTTATGTGTTTGAGCATTTTAATCCCTAACCCCATCTATACACACACATATGTAGCCTCTGATCAGGTTCCTCATGCTCATTCCTATGAGTTGAGAAATCACATTTCACATACGGTTAACATTTCGCAAGAAATTTCAATTAAAAAGTGATCACTTACTTTCAATTTCAAGTTCTTGCTTGCTTCAGTTTTGTATTAGAAATTTGAGTACCTAGTGCAAGTTTAGTTGCACAGATTTGAGCTCAATCAACTTGTGCATGATTTAAGGATGATTAAAGCTTGACAGGAGGTGATTGTGGGTTCTGATTGTGTTTTTATGAGAGTAGAAGTCTGAAATTTTTTATTTTAAATAGATTAGGGGTGGAATAAAGAAATCCCAGTCGAGTCGAATCACGTTGGTTATTTCATTTATTCATCCCGTCACGACTCGTACCACGAGTCATAGGTCATACCTATAACTCGTCCCATGGACTTGTAGCAGAAGAATGTGGGAACTTACTTGGGGAACTACAAGTGTATGGTACGTGTCATACCAATGTACCACGACCAGTACCATAACTCGTAGGTCAGATTTTCTGCACTTCCACACTTAGAATAGTTCATCATTATAGTGGGTACTACGACCAGTAACATGAAGGTACAGTTTGTAATGAACAACCGTAATATGAACTCATGCACTGGAACAAGTTTCTATTTTTCACCACGGACAGTACTACGAGCCATAAAATCATCATATAGTTCGTACTGAGGCTCGTAGTATAGTCCTATTCTTCCATTTTTCATCCACTAATTTTAATTTCACCATCACATTGAACACACATAAGTCAAGACACTTGGGTTGCCTCCCAAGATGTGCCTAATTTAATGTCGCAGGTGGTTTGGATACTCAGAATTCACCAAACCACCTCATAGGTTCCATCCTAATAAGCGTCTTATTTAACATTGAGACACAACGTAGGCCTCTTGACTACTCAAATTCGTTAGAAAACTTAAAATCATCCTCAATTGCTGACACTACCCTAAAATCATTAGGCTGCTTAATTGACTACAGACATTGAATGTGACCTCCTCCTAGTTCAACCTAAACCTCAACTGGCTAGCCTCAACGTACACTAAAGCTCTCCCAGTGACAAGGAATGGTTTCCCCAAAATGATGGACCTCAAAATCGACCTCGCAATCTAGGATCACAAAGTCATATGGGAAAATAAATCTGTCTACCTTGACTAGCACGTCAAAAAGGATCCCCACTTGCATCTTAACTATGCGGTCTGCCATCAATAACCGTTGTCACGACCCGAACAGAGGCTCGGATTATATACATGGGACAAGGGACCCCGAGGGATCCGAAGTCGACCCATAGCATAAGCATACAACTAACTCATTTGAAAACTGAAGAAAACACGAATATAATTTCAGCAGAAGTCTAAAGCAAAATCACATAAGAATAAACATCCGAAATTGAATACAAGACTAAGTATAAAAAGACTCTAATCTAGATGAGCTGATGGGACAAGAACCCAACTAGCTCCAAATTACTGAAACTGAAATATATAGAAGAAACTGAAAGTCTAGCCCTCAGAGAATGAGGACTCACCAACTCTAACAGGTGCAACTTTGAATAAGCTGACTAAGATCGAGGCTGAAGCTGCGAGTCGGGTCCTGTATCATGAAACGATACAACATAGAAAGTATGCGGTGAGTACGTGGAATGTACCGAGTATGCAAGGTAAGTAAAACAGCTATAATAAGTAAAATCATCCGAATAATTCATTTCGTAACATAAGCTTTTAGAAAACTGAGAGAACTCAGATGCATTCTTTCGAAATCATAATCCCTTCATGATGTGAAAATGCATAACTTTATAACATAAACTAATTCGAATGACTCAAAGCTGAGATGCAACATTTATAGAAAGGTTGAACGTTAAGTCAAACCTTACTTTTAGAACATGCATGCATACATAATGATCATGAGTAGTGAATATGCAAATCTGAATCATATGGACAATGCTCTTCACATAACCGACATACCACGACAGAGCTTATGTGGTCCCGACTATTACACTCAAGTGGACAGAGCCGTCCGAAATATTTCCAAGGCTGAGGACGCTACCATGATATCGATATCAAGCTCATGGGCCATTAAGGTCGGGGATAGCTCACAAGGGAGGTCCCAAATATAATAGAATCAACCTACGTTGGTGCATAGTTCTAGGCCATAGGGTTGTCGACCCTTAGCCCGCTCAGTGCTAGACTCTTCTCCCAAAACATGCAATGCTCTACATTGTATATAATGAAGCTCAACATGAAATCGTGCATGACTCAACATCGTATGCAACGAAGCTCAACACTGTCAATTGACAAAGCTCATTAATGAAATCATGCATAGACTGGACATCATAGGAAAATGAAGCTCAACATTGTCCTTCGACAAAGACCAATGGTGCCATACATCTCAATTATAAATTCATGCATATATGAAGCTTTATTTTGAAACATACAACAAGCTCAATCATAGGTGGGAGCATCTACTCCAAATCATGTGGTAAGCTACATGTAGAAGTATTTACTCGACATACCACAAGTTAGAATTTATAATAAGAATTGGAAAATTTCTCTTTAAACAATATGGTAAGAATATTTTGGAAAAATCATCACTTTAATCAACATGTGGGTATTACCCAAAGCTCTATCATTCTAGAATTCAATCAATTCATTTAGGAACCAACATAAAAATCATGGGTAGTTTTAGAAACATGCTTTTCATCATCAACTTCATCACCACTACACATTTAACATAAATCACCTCTTTTATGAACTCTTCACCCATGGGCGTTTTAGATTCAATTTTTAGAAAAATAAATTTTATAAGAGAAACAAGTTAGAATCCGCCCAAGCTTCATAAATCATCAATATCAACTCAATCGAATCATACCCATGAATAGAGATATAAAAATCATACAATTGATCAAAACCCCATAATTGATTATTCATAATTTGAAACTAATTGATAGGAATTGGGCATGGGTGTGGAAGGAAGACATCCATTAAAACCCTACATACCTGGAAATGAGGAATTCTATCACCCTTCAATTGCCCAAGATCAAATTCCAAAGGAAACCTTGTATTTGGCCTGGAATAACCTCCTTCAAGCCTTCAACCTTGCATGCATGGGGAGTATGCACTTATAATAGATCTTCCCCTACTAAAACCCTTAAAAAAGAGCCCTAAACGACGTAGTATAGAGACTTAGGACTAGGAAATGATGGAAATGCCCTTACTGAATTTGCTGAAAACTAATCACTGGGCCAAAAAATGGGTGAACCAACGGGTCGTTGGAGGATAACACAACCCGTGGTATCTACCCGTTCTATGCACTTTCCCATTCATATCTCGAAATCAAACCACATACGAACAGGACGAGTCGTTCTAGGCTCCAATAGGTTGTTGAACTAGTCATTGATTTCTCCCCAAATTGGACGTTGCAAGCCACAATGGGTCATTGCATGACCCATCGTACCTTCATACTGCCAAGTCCACTTCCTACAACGAAAACAAATGCCGGCTCGTGGTTACTTACCACGGGTCGTTGAATCAACCATTGTTTCCCTCTGGTACCTAACCACCTGAACCCACGACCACCAACAATGGCCCGTGGTTACTTATCACGGTTCATGGTACCTATCGTCCTACAACCCTTTTCCCAACTTACAGTAGTTTTTCCTGTTAGCTTCTCGGTTATACTCCTAAGAACTTCCGGGGTATTACAATATCTCCCCCTTGGGAACATTCTTCCTCGAATGTAGGAAACAAGCAACAAACAGAAACATACAATTTATCATACTCCAATGCTGATTATCTTAACGGAAATTTCACGGAACGACTACCTCCGAAAAGAACCAATATAGCTGAACTAAATTTAGGCATCACATACATTTATCATAACGTAATTCAAACTTTCATACATGAACTGAACATGGAAACTGATTAGAGAATTAGGGAAAAAATTGATACGTCAAGTCAGAACTGAGGCGGTAGAGATCAAATGTGGGTATCTATCCATCATGTCCACTTCGGCTTCCCACGTAGCTCCCTCAACATGCTTATTTCTCCACAATACCTTAACCGAAGCTACTTCCTTGTTCCTCAACTTCCGAACTTGGCGATCCAAGATTTCAACCGGAATTTCTTCATAACTGAGGTTGTCTTTCACACCAACGCTGTCTACCGGAACCACCAAGGCTTGATCACCCAAGAACTTCTTCAAAAGCGACACATGGAAGATGGGATGAACTGAAGATAACTCCGATGGTAAGTCCAACTCGTACGCCACCTTACCAACTCTTTTCATAATGTGGTAGGGACCAACATAGAGGGGACTGAGTTTCCCTTTCTTCCCAAACCATATGACTTCAATCATGGGAGATACTTTTAGAAATACCCAATCGTCCACATCGAACTCCAAATCTCTTCTCCTCACATCAGCATACGATTTCGGATGACTCTGAGCTGTTTTCAACTGGTCCCTTATCAACTGAACCTTCACCATCGCCTCATGAACCGAATCCGATCCTATCATAGCTGCCTTACCAACCTAAAACGATCTGATGGGAGATCTACACCTTCGCCCGTACAGAGCCTCGAACGGTGCCATTTGGATACTAGAGTGGTAACTGTTATTATAAGCAAACTCAATCAGGGGCAAATGATCACCCCAACTGCCTTTAAAATCCATAATACATGCCCTCAACATGTCCTCAAGAGTCTGGATTGTTCGCTCGGCTTGGCCATCTGTTTGCGGATGAAAGGTCGTGCTGAGCTTGACTTGAGTCTAGAGTCCTTTCTGAAAAGACCTCCAAAATTGAGAGGTAAACTGGGTACCTCTATCTTGAATGATGGACAAAGGCACTCCATGCAACCAAACTAACTCCCGTATGTATAGCTTGGCAAAATCCTCTACTGAGTCGGTAATTTTGACCTCTAGAAAATGAGCCGCTTAGTCAACCTGTCCACGATAACCCAAATGGAGTCATATTGCCTACGAGTCCAGGGTAAGCCTGTAATGAAGTCCATATTGATATCTTCCCACTTCCAAGTGGGGATGGTAATATCCTGAAGTACG
Organism: Datura stramonium; assembly: GCA_018107945.1. Classification (NCBI taxonomy): domain Eukaryota; kingdom Viridiplantae; phylum Streptophyta; class Magnoliopsida; order Solanales; family Solanaceae; genus Datura; species Datura stramonium. The sequence goes on from JACEIK010004884.1 coordinate 62,252, forward strand.
CCTCCGGGTCTTTGATGCTCGACTTTCACTTGCTGATAGTTTGGACATTTCGCTACGAACTCCATAATATCCTTCTTCATACCATCCCACCAATATATTTCTCGCAAGTCCCAGTACATCTTCGTGGATCCTCGATTAATAGAATATCTGGTACCAGGTGCCTTATGTAATATCCGAACTCTCAAATAATCAACATCTAGGACACATAGACGACCCTGATATCGTAGCACACCATCTCCCCCTTGGAAGAAAACCTCCACCTTTTGACTCTGCACTACCTCCTTCAGTTTCCTCAAAATTGATTCCTCATCTTTCCTGGACTTAACATCAACCACCAAGGATGATTCTGACCCGTTATGTACAACAACACCGCCATCGATCGAGTCAATCAATCTAACTCCCAGCCTTGCAAGCCGATGCACATCTTTCACCAACTCCTTCTCCCCCTCATCCACATGGGACACACTCTCCATTGAGAGCCTACTAAGAGCATCCACAACCACATTAGCCTTGCCCGGGTGGTAAAGGACACTCATGTCATAGTCATTGAGTAACTCCAACCACCTCCTTTGCCGAAGATTTAGATCCTTCTGTGTGAACACGTATTGTAAGCTATTGTGGTCTGTAAACATATCCATGTGGACCCCATACAAGTAATGCCGCCATATCTTCAATGCAAACACCACTGTGGCCAACTCCAGATCATGGGTCGGGTAATTCTTCTCATGGACCTTCAGCTGCCTAGAGGAATATGCTATCACCTTTCAATGCTGCATCAACACACACCCAAGTCCAACTCAAGAAGCATCACAATACACCACGAAACCATCGGTACCCTCAGGTAGGGTCAACACTGGTGCTGAAGTGAGTCGGGTCTTCAACTCCTTGAAGCTTTCCTCACAAGCCTCCGACCACTGAAACTTCACCTTCTTCTGAGTCAACTTATTCAAAGGCGCTGCAATGGATGAGAAACCCTCAAAAAACCTCCGGTAGTAGCCAGCTAAGCCCAAGAAACTCTGAATATCGGAAGGATTCACCGGTCTAGGACAATTCTTCACCACCTCAATTTTCTGTGAATCTACTCTTATGCCTTCGCTAGACACCACATGGCCCAAGAATGCTACGTAGTCCAACCAAAACTCACACTTTTTGAACTTTGCATACAATTGGTGATCCTTGAGGGTCTGAACCACTACTCTCAAGTGAGCGGCATGCTCCTCCTCGCTCTAAGAGTATATTAAGATGTCATCAATGAACACGATCACGAACATGTCCAAATATGGCTTGAATACCCTGTTCATTAAGTCCATAAAAGCTAAAGGAGCATTCGTTAGTCCAAAAGACATAACTACAAACTCGTAATGACCATATCGTGTTCTGAACACCGTCTTCGGGATATCACTCTCCCGAACTCTGAGCTGATGATACCCAGATCTGAGATCTATCTTTGAGAAACACTTAGCGCCTTGAAGCTGATCGAAAAAATAATCAATCCTGGATAAAGGGTACCTGTTCTTGACAATGACTTTGTTCAACTGCCGATAATCAATGCACATACGAAGGGAATCATCTTTCTTATAAACAAATAAAATCGGTGAACCCCATGGAGACTTGCTAGGTCTAATGAAGCCCATATCTAGTAATCCTTTAACTAATTCTTAAACTCTTTTAACTCTGCTGGAGCCATCCTATAGGGAGGAATATATATAGGTTGCGTATCGGGAAGAAGGTCAATACTGAAATCAATCTCCCGCTCGGGAAGAATACCTAGAAAATCATCAGGAAAGACCTCTGGATACTCATGCACTACTGGAACTAACTAGATAGTGGGGGTCTCAAACTCAACATCCTTGACCCTAACCAAATGATACATGCAACCCTTAGAAATCATCTTCCTGCCTTTAGGTAGGAAACGAAGCGACCTACAAGAATAGTTTATTCAATTCTAAGACTGGCTCACTCAGAAATCTAAACTCTACTGACAGGGATGTATAATTAATGGAAGCATAACAAGCATACAACCAATCCATGCTGAGAATAACATCGAAATCGGTCATGGCTAACTCTATCAGGTTTGTTGAGGTGACCTTATGGAGGACCAAGATCGGGCAATCTCTATACCCATCTAGCTGTAACTGAGTCACCTACAGGTGTAGAAACTAAAAAGGATTCTGACAAGACATCGGGACTGACTCTGAAGGTACTGGCTACATAAGGTGTCACAAAGGACAAGGTAGCCCCTAGATCTAACAGAGCATAAACATCAACATGGAAGACTCGTAACATATCAGTAACCACGTCCGAGGAGACCTCCTGCTCCTGAAGGGATGCTAGCGCATATAATCTATTCTGGCGCTTACCGCCAGCTACATTGGTAGATGCCCCCTGATGTGCTGAGCGAGGGGGTGGGGCTGCTGAGCTAGAAGCTAGGCCACGACCCCCAACCTGATCTTGTCTCGCTGCTAGAAAATCTCTAAGCATGTGTTCAGGTTTTCCACACCCGAAACACGCACCCAAACCTGCCAATCACTGGCCTACATGCCCTCGGCCACATCTGCGACAAGCTGGAACACCTGAATCTGTGGGCCTGCTGCTCTGACCCCTCGAGCCTGATGCTCGCCCTCTTTTATCATGCCTAGGCCAAGATGGTACACTCAAGGCTGATGAAGCTAGGGCGGATGATTTCTAGTGGGTCGTCTGATGGTGCCCACCTCCTAACCTAAGCTGAGGAAATCTGTGATCATCAGTCCTGGCCCTCTTGGCCTCTCTCTCTCTCTCGAATGTGCCGCCTCCATCTGCTGGGCATACAACACCATCCGAGGAAAGTCCATGTCCTCATGGAGAATAGAAATCCTGCATTCCTTATCCAAGTAACCTGCTAGCCCATGCACAAACCTTCTCACTCGCGCCCTCTGGTCAGTCACTAACTCTGGAGCATACTTCGATAGGCGGGTGAACTCAAGGGAATACTTTAGTACTGTCATCCTCCCTTGCTTCAGATTTAAGAACTCAGCTGCCTTCAGCTCCCTCATCTCTCGAGGGAAGAACAGATCAAGGAATGCAACATGGAACTCTTCCCAAGTGACCGGACCTGCTCCGGTGACCCTGCTATCCTTCCATTTATGGAACCAGATATGTGCAACCCCCTTCAACTAGTAGGAGGCCAACTCTGCGCACTCAACACTATTCACCCCCATGACCTGGGTGATCTTGGTAACCTCATCCACAACTCATGTGGGTCCTCATCTACCATGGACCCAAGAAACTACGGCGGGTTCATCCTTAAGAAGTTCCTAACTCGAGTCGTCGCTACGCTGCAATTCTGCAGAACATGTGCAACAGCCTGCGCAAGCATCTAGATAGTGGCCTGAAACTCAGCGTGGGCGGCTGGCTCCGGTGCCTAAGGCTCCTGTACTCGTGGTACCTGCTGATGCCCATGACCTATGTCATCCTCGTGGCCTTCACCATCTCCATTTCTCCGTTCGTTCACTCTTCAAGGAGCCATACTATGCAATCGAGAATAGCACAAATTAGAGGGATAGAAAGACTCTTCATCACATGACTTAGATCATGAAAGATGAGAACATTTCCTAAAAAGTTTCGTAGCCTCTTCGTCATAAGTGTGGCGCGCTTCACACTCATGAAAAAGACTCTACTTAATGCGGCTTTCAGACTCCCTAGGACACTTTAAACCTATGGCTCTGATACAAAATTTTTCACCCGAACGGAGGCCCGGATCGTAGACACGGGACAAGGGACCCCAAGTCGACCCATAGCATAAGCATACAACTAACTTATTCAAAAACTGAAGAAAACACGAATATAATTTCAGTGGAAGTCTATAGAAACTCACATAAGAATAAACATTCGAAACTGAATACATGACTAAGTCTGAGAAGTCTCTAATATGGACGAGCTGATAGCACAAGACCCCAACTAGCTCCACAATGCTGAAATTGAAATATATAGAAGAAATTGAAAGTCTAGTTCTCGAAGAATGAGGATTCACCAACTTCGAATAAGCTGACTAAGATCGAGGCTGAAGCTGAGAGCCGGGTCCTGTATCGTGAAACGATACAACATAGAAAGTATGTGGTCAGTACGTGGAATGTACTGAGTATGCAAGGTAAGTAAAACCGCTATAATAAGTAAAATCATCCGAACAATTCATTTCATAACATAATAATTTTAGAAAACTAATAGAACTCACATGCATTCTTTCGAAATCATAATCCCTTCATGATGTGAAAATGCATAACTTAATAGCATCAACTAATTCGAATGACTCAAAGCTGAGATGCAACATTTAAAGAAAGACTGAACATTGAGTCAACCCTTACTTTTAGAACATGCATGCATATATAATGATCATGAGTAGTGAATATGCAAATCTGAATCATATGGACAATGGGAGACTCGTCACTTAACCGACATACACGATAGAGCTTACGTGGTCCCGACTATTACACTCAAGTGGGCAGAGTCGTCCAAATCCATGCAACGGCTGAGGACGCTACTGTTCGGGTGTTTGGTAACTACACGAAAGTGCACGTGATCGAACAAGTAGTAAACTGGCTTAAGTAAAGCCAAGTATCGATCCCACAAGGACTGAACTAAGGTACTAATTAACTTAAGTGTTAATGAACTATATCTTTAAGAATGCAGACAACCA
>JACEIK010004884.1:89619-123031 GCA_018107945.1 Datura stramonium
GTATCTTGATTACTCAGACTTCATCAAGATAACTGTTTAGGTTATGATCATATGCAATGACCCTCATTCTGAGGGTTAGCAATGATATCACTATGCAAGGTGCCATTTTCCTTTGATTCAATGCTTTCGGGATTTGCCCCACCTGCTGCTCTAAATGCTTTATGGAGGTTGAATGTGAGTCTACCATCTAACTCAATCTTGATAGCTCAACTCTCATCTCTTTGACTCCTACATTAGTGGAATTGACCTTTTTTCATCATTCGAGTCATCATGTCCTCTAACCTTGCGGTTCCAGAGTCGTTTTCAGCACACTCTCTAGCTCTTGGAGGTACATAGACTTCATTTCTGTCGTTTTTGGGGGCATCTCTATTTCACCATGCACCTTGGTCCCTATCTCTTTCCCCAGACCTATCATAATTGTTGTTCCCACAGTAGTTTTGACCTTGATTTTCTTGTCTTTGATTCTAAGAGTCTTGGTTAGACCCTTGGATGTAAGCCCGGAAATCTCCCTGATTATTTACAAAATTAGCCTCTTATTCCACATCAGGTAGTGATCTTCATACCTGGGCCCCTTCTCTTGAGTATTCACCTCATGCACCTTGTGTGTATTCAGTGTGGTTAGCTTCTTGGTGATAAGTTCTAACTTGGTCTTGAGATGGGCCATATCTTGGTCCCGTTCTTCTTCCTTTTTCCACTGCTCTGTTGTCATGCCTCTAGATAGTTTATTGTAGCCACCTTAGATTCTCTAGTGTGCCATGCCCTATTGGTTTTCTTCATCTTATCCAGTATTTCACTGGCTTCTCCAAAAGTGTGGGCCATTATAGACCCCTCTACTAAACTTTATTTGAGGTGCTCAATGACTTGTAAAATACTTCCAAAAGGACTTCCTCAGGAGGCTTGTGATTAGGGCATTGCTTTAACTTCTTTTTAAATCTTACTATGCTCATGTAAGGCTTCCCCAGGTAATTGTCTGAAATTATTAGCTTTATCCCTCAACTGAATCATCTGTGAGGATAGAATAAACCTTTACAAGAAAGCTGCGGTCAGTTTTGCCTAGGTTGTAATAGACTTATCTGGAAGTTCATTCAACCATAGAGTAGCTTCTCGTGCTAGTGAGAATGGAAATAATCTAAGTCTAATAGCCTTTTGGGAAACCATTGGCAGTCTATAAGCATTGTAGATTTTGGTGAAATTTATCCAGTGTTGGTTTGGATCATCACCAGATATACCATTGAAAAGCCCTTTCATGCTTAGTAATTGCATCACTATACTAGTTACATCAAAATTAGCATTAGCTGGAAGTGTGGTGGAACAATAGCTCTAGTCTAACCAACTTCTTCTTGCTCGTACTTGATTTCGCTCAAATTACACCTCACAATTGAGATATAAGCGGTCGATTGTCAAATATAGAACCCAACAAAGGTTGAGGTCGATCCCACAGGGAATATGGTAAGAACTTAANTCAAATATAGAACCCAACAAAGGTTGAGGTCGATCCCACAGGGAATATGGTAAGAACTTAAGTTAATGCAAATAACTATTACTATTGATTTACTTATTTTTAAAGGGGGAAAAATATAAAATAACAAACAAAGTAAAATTATTGAATATCAAAATCAAATTTGGTTTGTATTCAATTAACGATTTGTCTAGGATTGTGTTCCCCAAGATTTCATAACCACAAGGCTTTTACACTAGTGATCTATTCCAGTGTTCAACATGCAATATTGGTAAGTTAGGTTCACCTAAATGGTTGGTCCCCTATCTAGATGATTTTCACCACGTAACTTGGTTCGTATACGGGTGTACTTTAATTGACCCTTACCCTTAATATCGGATTAGCTATCCTCGGAAAAGTTCAAGCTATTAGATGAGGGTTGATAGCTTCAAATCTCCTTTGTTAATCCCTTTTCCCATTCACTACCTCCTTGATCTGGTAAGTAAGAATAAGGCAAGTTCTAACGTTTGCAATCGTTAAAAATCAATTAAAACGAAGGGAAAACAATACATGCATAAAATCCCATTCAAGAATCACTAAGTGTTTTTACCTATATGTGTTAATTCATCTTGGTTCCCACAAACCTAGTTTATGGATTTAGCCACTCATGTTTGTATTAGCGCAATCACAAAATATTGAAGAAATCATAATTGCAACTTACAAATTATTATAGAATAAAAACCACGTAGATTGAATAAAACTCCAATGTTGCTTTCGTTTCTTGAATCAAGAACAATTGTATGAAAATTCTCTAAAAAATCATTCTCTAATTGTCAAGAAATTCGTCTCAAAAATCCTTTCAGAATCGTCTCCTAAAGATAAACCTAAATTGGGTGTTTATAATTCTAAGAAATACTTTTCCTAAATAAAACTGGAAACCAGGTCGGCAGTGGAAATGGGATAGGTGACGGGTTGTTAGGCCTTCTGACGAGTCTTTTCTTGCTTACATTAGTCGTCCTCAGCATCGTACCCAGTTGTGGCAACGGGTCACCTAACGACTCGTCGTGCCTAAGCACGATTTGTTAGCTCCCTCGTGGATTGACTCCTTCAAAAATTCTAGTGCACTTCACGGATGGTTCCAGTGGCCTGCCACAAGTCGTTTCATCTCATGACGACTTGTTATGTCTGTCGTCAACTTCACTGGCCACTTTGTTGAAATTTTCTCTTCGAATCCTAACGATTGACCTCACGACTCGTCAAGTACACTTCCTTGCTTCTTCCAAACTCCAACTTTTTCCCACGCCTTAAGCAACGGATCGTGCCTCCTACCAATGACTCGTTAAGTGTTTGGCAGTCACCTTTCAGTTATTTTTAGCATTAATTTGACCAAATTCACTTCCAAACCTGTTTTTCTGCACATTAAGCACAAAACACATCATACCCATATAAATATACCTTGAATGTGCATAATTTATTGGTTCTAAGCATCAAAAGTGCCGTAAAATCACGACACATCAACACCCTCAACTTAGAACTTTTGCATGCCTCAGGAAAAAACAAAGTAAAATGAAACAAACTAAACTACTTTGACGCTTCAATCGAAAGAACTCTAGGAAATTTACAGCAGTCACAATTTCGTATCAAAATTAAATTTTCTAACCCCTCCATCATCGTATCAACTCAAAACACTATGCATATGCAAAATTTCCAACCATAACACAGAGGAATCAAAACATGGCAAAATACTGTCACCTGCAACCATGTACACAAATCTATAACACTGCCCCGGACAATTTGCAGACGATTTTGTTGACCACATGCTCTCACCTCAAAGAAGTCCCACACTCACACATATGTATATGATTAACTCAATATATTTTTCTTGGGACCAGGTAAGATCCACTCACTCTCACAAAGAAATTCGAACTGCGTGCATACAACACCATAGGCATGCCTTTACTTTCAATACCTTGATTTTCGGACAAGTAGCTAGGATCACTATAAGACTTTCTAGGATTGTAATGTAGGCTCGGGCTTGGGTATGGTACGTATGGATTTAGTAGCTCAACCCTCCTTGGCACTACTCCTCTTGACTCCACTTTTCACCTTTTTTTTCCTATTTTCTCCCTTTTCCCCTTTTTCTGCTTTTTCTTTTCTTTGCTTTAGCAACTATGGATGTGGTTTGTTTTTATTCAACACTCATTGATGTCACACATTATTTTTCTTTTCTTTACTTTCTTTTTTGACAACAATTTTAATTTTTTTCTTTTCATGCATACCACATTTGCTCTTTTTCTTTTTCATTAACCAACTTTCTTTCCACCCCTCTCTTCTTACTCACCCCTATAATAGCCGCCCTCAACTTAGGAGATTTACCTGAGTTGAGGTTCACAATTTCCTAGGAGGGAACAAGGCCAAAACAAGTTCATTCATAATAAAATCAGGCAGGTGAATTGGTATAAACAAAAAGAAAGGTCAATTTAAGCTCAAACATTTGGATCAAGGGATTTTTATTCACTTTTGGTAGGTCTTTTAGGCTAAAGTGAACTTATAAATCAAAAACGACCTATCCTTTCCTAGTTTCCTATCCTCTATCTCGGTACGACTGACCAAGCAAGTTCTAGATTGGCACACACAATCGAATTCAGCTATTTAACCTCACTCACACATAGCACAGGTCAACATCATCACTTCCACTTATTGCTAGTTCAGGTACAACCATACAATGATAAACAAGTTCACAGTTTCAATGCCATGCAAAGATTCACAAAGGTTATACTTGTCAACTTTCACATACACTATCTCGGCACGATCGACCAAGCAAGTTCTAGATTGGCACACAATCGAATTCACTATTTAACTCACTCACACATAGCACAGTCAACATCATCACTTCCACTTATCACAGTTCAGTAATAACCATACAATGATAAACAAGTCTACGCTTTCAATGCCATGCAAAGATTCACAAAGGTTATACTTGTCAACTTTCACATACACATATACAAAAGTTTCAAAGGGTTATCAAATTATCAAATATAAAAATATCAAACAATTTCAGCCTTCAACGTTTAGTTTTCCTACTTTCCACCGACACAAAAAACGTGAAAATATAATCCTAAACATGCCTGGGTTTCTACTAGATATGAAACACTGAGGGAAAAGATATCCGGCAAGAAAACCTCGTGTTATGTCTAGAAAACAGAATGACATGTATCCCTCCCCTACCCTATTTCCGCAAAGCATGCTACGTCCTCGATGCATATATACACCAAACAAAACTACGGGAATAGGGAACATAACTATGCGACCTAAAAAGTCAAATACCTCGGCCTGGAGGGTGTAGGGACACGCTCCAATGTCATCTCCAAATTTACCTGGCTTGAACTCAAGTGATTTTGGATTCACAGAGCTCGTGCCTTCTCCATGAATCTCTGCGCCGCCTCACTCTCTGCCAAGCCTCCTCTCTTGATACATGTAGCGCTTTCTCCATCTCTACTATGCTCCCGTTTTTTCGACGGAAAGCAGAAGCATCATCAATAACACTTGCCTCTCACGAGCCTTCCCTTATTTGTGCCACCTAAGCCCATGATGAAATCAAAATAGGTGGCAATTCCTATTCAAAGTCATCATCTACTAGGAGTACCCTAGTGGAGGCATCAAGACTACCTATCGTGTGGCTAAGTCTTGACTCGGTCAGAGTACTTTAGCTTCTGTATACCGTCTAGATAACTCTATAACCGTGCAAGGCACTCATCCATTCTCCTCTCAAAAGCATCTAGTTGCCCATTCACCGAACCGGACAAAGTGTCTCCAACTCCTTTGACACCCACGACTTAACCCGCTCCATCAAGACTCTTGACTTATAGAGCCGTGTGTGCTCGCGCTTCGTCTCTTAGCTAGCCTTTAGCCATCAACCAAAACTCCTATGAACAGGTGGACTAGACCTACTGTGGTGGCTCGTGAGGCGTAACTGTGGTCTCTAGGTCACATAAGAGATGAAAACTCAAGAATGCTCTAAGGTGTGGAGATATCCACTGCATCTGTAGCCTCAACCTCGATACTCGTCAGCTCCATAGGCTCACCACAACTCGCGGATTCGGGCGCACCGCTCCACATCTCGCTACCAAAAGCCCTCGCTAATATTGTCTCTCCTGTACGCAGCCTTCCCCGAGTTCTCGCCGATACTGTGTTTGTATCATCTTCGAATCAACCCGATATCGGTAATCTTCTAGACCACCACTCTGGCGGTCCACCGATGGCAACACCTCAGCATTGACTCTTGACATAATCTATCAATCAAACATGGAAATGTAATGGTAAAGGCTGCCATTGATTGCCCGCCTCGACCTCCGCAATATATCAACTGAAGTTGGATGGAATACCTCCATTATGCTAGCTAGAGAAGCTCAAGTAGGTGAAAGTATATTGTCATTGCCGTTGGTACTGTAAACGTGCCGCACAAGTGACCACCAAAACTTGTTGAAAATTCAATGGCCTTCTTAATCTCGGCGACTTTGTACCATGCAAACCCATTCTACCAAAGGTACCTCTGTGGTAGCAATAATCCTAGACAACCAAGTGTACCGTTGAATGCGCTCCGGCTATTCAACTTCTTTGTCCCGACCTTCTTCATCTCAAATAGCCTCGTGATCGGGGCCTCCCGCTATGTTCAACTGAGCTCGATAATCCACCTGTATAACATTCTCGAGATCGTCATTTCAAAAATAACTGGAGTCTTCACTAGCAATTGAAGCCAATGCGGCCTCTTCTTCCAATCCCGTCCCCCTAATGCCAACCGCCGCAAGTGTGGCCGCATAGAATCCTCGTGACTAAACACTTCTGCCATAGCTTCCTCGCGTTTCACAACCACCCGAACTCTGTATTTATCAAAAACTTCCTATAGCTCTTGAGATCTTTAAGCCTCAGGGTTACTGTAAATGGCTCATATATGCTCCTCTTCGAATGTCCTTTTTCATTGGAGCAATATCTTGATTATATATCCTCATGCCATGTACACACCCATCTCCGTACATTTCTCGGTAGCTCATTTGATGTGTCCGAGGTCTCCGCGCCTCATTATAATAATCCTTTGTTGGGCATGTGATTTTTCAATTTTCCCAGAGCTGAGACCCGCTATGGGAGCCTGAACTAGTGTAGTCATGTTCCCTAGCACTCTCATCGCTGCTGTCGGGCGATCTCTTACAAGTAGAGTGGGAGGATCAACCAGTGCTGTCGATTTGAACTTTTGTCAGCCCTATCCCCGGTAGATCTCCTTACCAGCTACTTCACGAGTACTTAATATTCCTCCTCGTGAGACACTCGACTCTTTAGAGGATAATGGATCATCACGCTAGCCTACTAGACAGGGTTGATCGCGGCCAAAGTGGCTGGCTTCGTTGGACCTTTCGGTGTACATTCGGGAGCCATTGTACCGTGGGAAACAATTTTAGGTACAAGACGAGATGAAACAAAAATATTTTCTAGGTCAAGGTGCTCAGGGTCTCCACGTGACTAAACGAAATGTTTCCACGGCAACGACTGTGAGGTCACTCGCCGTCTCGCATCGGCTTTTTCAAGCTTGGTCCAAAGTGTACTTAACGAATGGTCCTAACGAGTCATTACCAAAGGTAAATGAGTTGTTAGGTACACCCTCGCACTGAATTTGGCCCACTGTGACGAGCTACATGACTTCCAGTCGCTTGGTGATCCAACGACTCATGACAGGGCTCGTGCTCAAGAGTTCTGGTGTCACCTTCATCTTCTTCCCGATTTTCAATTCCACAAGCACAAAGCTTTCGCAAATCAATATCAACCCAAGTGAAATACGATTGACAATCATTGTTGTAACTTCTTCCTAGGGTTTAGTTTTACATCAAAGTCACGTATATACACAAGCACAATATTAATCGAAGAAAATTCAAGCTCCTTCACACATGGGTCTTCGAAATTTCGATTATTTGCTAAGTGATATTCAAAAATTTATAGGAAGATTACTTACAATTTGATTGATCGTGAGATGGAGTGCAATATCTTAGGAGCGTGTTTCAAGAAATGGACGAAGGATGGGGGTGCTTGACAATGGCAAGCCTGGCGGTGTTGAGTGGAAGAGGAAGAAGAGAAGAAGAGGGAAGTTTTAAGTTTGTAATTTTAAAAAAATAAAAAGTTTTAATTTAAAATTTTCCCAATTTTAGTCGTGGGTCAAGTTAAGGTAATCTACTCGAACTGGTGGAGTCGGGCACCACTCGCGGTGCTAACAACGAGTCATTGGCTCGAGCTGGTCCTTGGACTTATGAAGCTTCCTGACGGTCACTTAACGACGCTGGTCTCCCAACGATTTATTGAGTGAGCCGTTATCACCTCGTTTTAATTCAAGATAAATCAGCAGGTTTGACGGGGACCCAATGATTCGCTCAAGAAACGACTCGTGAAGTCACCCGTTGCTCCCCGCTTCGCAGCTTCTCTTTCACGATTTGACCGAATGAGTCATCAAAGCCGAAGATGACTCGTTCTGTAATTCCGCACTTAACCGGTTCCGCTTTTGGTTCCAACTTGCATTTTCCATCTTATTCACCTGTACCCATCAACAAATGTTAACACTAACTTTTTCTTACATTTACAACTTGGGTTGTCTCCCAAGAAGTGCTTCGATTTAACATCGCGCATGATATGGCTGGCTACTCATATTTCTTTACTAAAACACTCACGTGGTTGCCTCATGGCCAGCCGATTTAACATCGCGACACGACGCAAGTCTCTTGACTACTCGCACTCCGTCAAGTAACCCTTCTCCATCCTCCAATGCCGAAATTATGTCAATTCCTTAGGCTGCTTCATGGTTCAAGCACGTTGAAGCGACCTCTTCTTTGTTCAACTCACTCTAACCGGCCTCGCTCTCCACATCTACTAAAAAGGCCCTACTTGTTGCATGGAATGGTCGCCCAAAATAATGGGGGACTCATAATCGACTTCGCACCCAAAATCACGCAAGTATGTTGGGAATATGAATTTGTCCACTTTGACAAGTATATCAAATAAAATCCCCATCGATTTTTAAACTGCTCTACGCCCACGCAGCCTCATTAAAGTTGGCACTGTGGGTTCCCAAGCCTAACTTTTTAAACACTAACGAGACGAGATTATGCTGGCTCCCAATTCACAAAGTGCCCTTGCACCAACCTCTCAATGGTGCAAGGTATAGTAAACTATCTTTTCGGCCTCCTTTTTCTCGTGCTGTGACCCATGTAGTGATGGAAACTACAAAGGTACTATCTGAGGTTTCAAACTTATCGTCCTTTTTTTCCGTGACGAGGTCTCATGAATTTGGTATATCCTGTGCATTTGCCTATGTCTTCAACCAATGGGAAGTTCACCGGCGATGCTTGAGCATAGAGAGATAAATTTGATATTTCCCATCTTCACTTTCTTTCTTCTGCTACTGGGATATGGAGGAGGAGGTTCAGAATTGCTGTGAGTTTTTGCCGCCTCCTTTCTCCTTCCCTTGGGCATCTCCCTTGCTCCTTTGCACTACTCGGAGAAGTTTGCACATATGAGTCCCCAACCAAAGCTGGATTTTCAAAGTCCACTACACCATCATCTTTTATCAACACGGCTTGTCTCGACTTCTTAAGTACAATTGGCTCTAATCGTGGCCTTCCCATTCTGTAGTGACCGCCATGCAAAGGATCGTCATTTTTTGTATTTTACATGCATTGCTGAAGTGTGCCTTTTTCCTCTAATTCATTGCAACAAACATCTCACTTCCATCTGGCCGCTCAATCTACCTACTTCCATGGCATGAGACTCCACTTTTTAATTTAAACCAAAATATCATCCAAGCTCCTTAAAGTGGTTGTCTCTTTTGCCCCATCTCGCTTGAGCACTTTGGATATCATATCTTCAACCCTTGAACCACCGGATTCTCGCTTCGCTAAGCCGGTGGAACATACAACGCTCATATTTTTGAAACCTTCAAGGCTTCCTCCAATCATTGTTCTGTATTGTCCTTGGTTGTAATTATTATCCTTATAGAAATTCCGACCTTGGTTCCTTTGACCTTGACGCCAAAAGTCTTGGTTAGACCCCTGGGTGTTGGTCTGGAAACCCACCCTATGATCATTCAAATAGTTGACCTTCTTCGCACTCGACTTCGCAACCATCATTTCTCTGTGGACTTGCCCCGAGAACCTACAACATTCACCTTTTTTGCTCCGACTCCCATCGTGTGTTTGGCAAGCAACCCCATGGTAGTCTTTATCTATGCTATATTCTCGACTACACTCTTCATCTCTTCTCCTCTCTGTTTCAAAGGTATTACTGTCAACTGCATAAGAACTGTACCAAAACCTCCGACTCTCTAGTGTGCCAAATCCCGATTGGTTTTGTGATCCTGCCTAGCAGCCTCCTCCGCAACCTCTACATAGGTGTGACCCATAAAAGTTTCTCCTGAGACGGTACGCCCACCGCTTCTTAGTGTTGGCATTCAATAATGCATAAAAGATCTCCCAATGTGCTGTATCATCTAGAATTCTATGATTTAACACCTTATTGAGCTTTTTTGTTGAAACAAAGTGCGTCTCGTGGAGTGCCTCAAAATTTAGCCGTTTCAGTTATAAATATCATCCTTCAACCGCAATAAGCCGTGGACGGAGGGAAGAACTTTTCAAGAAAAGCTCTCTTTAAGCTCTCCCCTAAGTAGTGATGGAATTATTCTAAGACTCAAATCCGTGCACATACACTTGCTCTACTCCTCAGAGAATGGAAATAACCCGCTCCGATAATGTTCCTGCTCACCTCCCCGGTTGCTTGTATGCCTTACATATTCCTCATGAAATTTGTCGTAAGCGTGATACCATCATCAAATGTGTAACCCACAAATATTCCCTTCATATTAAGAAGTTGGATCATTACACTAGTAATGTCACCACCTTCACAGGAAGGACGAGGGATCATAGCTCCGCTGGCACCAACTTCATCTATATCGCATCATCTTCCTCATCAAAATACCTGTCGCTGGTGTTCGACCTCTTACGTTTAGCTCATTCGCCTTCGCAACTCTAGACGTCGCTCTTCAGCAACCTTAGCTAACTCATGGTCTCTAGCCCGAGCTTGCTCTTCAAACAACATACCTGCTTGGTCCACGGTTTCTTGCTCTTGTATGTTGTCCATTCTTCTCAGTTTCTTAACGTTAGCTCTAGTTTGTGATCAATTGAAACTGGGGGATTTCCTTGGCTTCTAGTATCTAGCATGCACAAACCTAAGACCTATTAAGCACCCAAAACAAAAAGAAAAAATTAAAAAAAATAAGAACCAATAGTAGTTAACACAATTAACAAAATCCTTAAACTGTATTCCCCGACAACGGCGCCAAAATTTGATGTTGCCCAAATTACACCTCGCACCGAGATATAAGCTACTGACAGTCAAATATAGAACCCAACAAAGGGTTGAAGTTCGATCCTTATAGGAATATGGTAAGAACTTGGGTTAATGCGAATAACTATTACTATTGATTTATTTATTTCCAAAGGGGGAAAATATAGAATAATAAACAAAGTAAAATTATTGAATATCAAATCAAATTTGGCTTGTATTCAATTAACGATTCAACTAGGGCAAAGTTCCCCTAAGATTTCATAACGACAATGCTTTTACACTAGTGATCTATTCCGGTGTTCAACATGCACTATTGGTAAGTTAGGTTCACCTAAATGGTTGGTCCCCTATCTAGATTATTATTACCATAATCTTGGTTCGTATAATGTGTGTGTACTTTAATCACCCTTACCCTAATATCTGATTAGCTATACTGACAAGTTCAAGCTATTAAGGAGGTTTATAGCCTCAAATATTCATTGTTAATCTTTTACCCATTCAATACCTCCTTGGTCCGGTAAGCAAGAATAAGGCAAATTCTAACGCTCGCAACCGTTAAAAATCAATTAAAATCAAGGAAAAAATAATACATGCATAAAATCCCATTCAAGAATCACAAGGCTTTACCTATGTGTGTTAATTCATCTTGGTTCCCACAAACTCTAGTTTATGGATTTAGCCACTCATGCTCAGATTATCACAATCACAAAATATTAAAGAAATCATAATTGCAACTTACAAATTATTGTAGAATAAAATTCACGAGATGAATAAAACTATGCACAGCCGTTTTGTTTTTGAATCGAACAATTGTATGAAAATCTCAAAAATCGCTCTCTAATTGTAAAGAAATTCGCCTTAAAATCCTTTAGAATTCGCTCTCCTAAAATAAACCTAAATTCAAGTATTTATAATTCAAAGAAATCTTTTTCTTTAAATAAAAGTGGAAACTAGGTCTACAGCGCAACCTGCCAGGGTGACTAGTCATTAGGCATTCTCAAGAGTCATTCTTGCTTACATTAGTCGTCCTCAAAGATCGCATCTATTTTTGGCACGTGGTCACTGATCCACTCTGCCGTGCCTAAGCACGAGTCTTTAGGTCCCTCGTGACTAACCCTTCAAAACTCTAGTGCACTTCACATTGTTCCAAAGGCTCTACAATGAGTCGTTTCATTCCTCATGACAACTCACAGTCTCGTCAATTCCACCGGCCACTTTATTTAAATTTTATCTTTCCATCTCTAACAATTGACCTCACGACTGCTACTGGGTTGTAATGAGTCGTCTTCCAACTCGCAATTACACTTCCTTGCTTCTTCCAAACTCCAACTTTTGCCCACGCCTAAAATCGGGTCGTGCCTCCTACCAATGACTTTTAAGTGCCTAGCAAACTACTTTTAGTTATTTTTTGCATTAATTTGACGCAATTCACTTCCAAACTGCTTTTCCTCGCACATTAAGCACAAAACACATCATAACCATATAAAACATACCATGTATACTTTCGCTTTAAGAGTCAAAGTTCCAAAATCATGGCAAACCGCATCTCTAAGAGCATATTTACAACATTACATCCATGATGATGAGGAGGGTCTTATGTTCCTTCCCGCCAAGGCAGGAGGAAAGTTTGCAGCATTTGGCTCTCCTAGCCGCACAACTAGTCAGCTTCCTCTACTCGTCGTATAGCTTCCGCCGCGTGTTTCACCATTCTTCCAATGGGAGATTGTTGCACCACAGGTTCCCATGCTAATGTGTGACAAATAAAAAGAAAATGTAAATCACCAAATAAAGACTACAAGCAGAATTTAAACACCAATTAACTACTTTTGGAAACCAGAATCCCGACAATGAAGCAAAAATTTAGCAAAGAAAAGGCATGACTTCTTCAAGCCACAATAAGAGGTCAAGGAAAACTTAAGAGGCACCAATGAAGATGCAAACATGATACAACAACCACTACATTATGGACTCCCGTTGGGTCACTTAAGTAAGAAAGGTAAAAAGTGGCTTAAAGAGCATAAAGAGTCAAAATATTATCATGAATTATTTGTTGTTAGAAATAGCTTGACATCTGAATTCCTCATATTTTTGATATCACATACTCTTGGGTTACATGCATGTTGAGTTCTTTGGGAGAGTGAGTGATTTTGTTATATATATGTATGCCCAAGTTAAAATTGTTATATATCGTGTGAGTGAAAGGGCATCTCTCCAAATAGTGAGGGGCACATAATGGTAAGGTTTTGATGTATCTTGATTGCTAAATTACATATAATCCATTAGCCCAAATTTATTTTGTTGAGTTAATTTCTAGAATCTAAGTGATTTTGATCAAGAGTGACCTTTGAATGTTCATCTTATATGCATGTTGAGTGGATTGTTGGAGCTTGATTGAATTGATTAATTACCCTAAGTGTAAGTAGACCTATTCTCAAGGTAAATTTTATGGTTGAATTTAAGAAGGGAAGTGGTACATTGTTCAGTGATAAACAATAGTTTAAGTGTGTGGTGATGTAGGGTGTATTTATGCACTTATTTTCCATATTTTGCCCATGCTTAGCTATATTTTGAAAAATAAATTAGCATGTTTTCGATTTTATATGATATTTGTGAACAAGATCTAACACACGCATTAAATTATTGTAGGGATTAAAATGACTTTATTTGGACTTAATTGAGGCTTAAAAAAGAAAGTGTTGCCAAGACGAGCTTGAAAGAAGAAATTGCCACAGCATGATAGAGGTTGACATTTGAAGACACTCGTGCGTGTCCCCGCACGACATAGGTAGTTCCAGCAAGAAGAGGCGTGACGTGCGCATAATTAGCGCGCTGCTCGCAAGATGAGCGTTGATGTTCCAGAATGGCCAACATACAATCCCAATTCAAGTAGGAACATAAATTGCAAAACCCAATCCTATTCCAAGTAGGAACAATGTAGACTTAATTTACCACTATATATACCTCCCTTCTAGATGTTTTTAGGTGCCGAATATTGTGAAATTCTATTGCCGCATTGCACAACTCATGACTCCTACGAACTAAAGGCAACTACTTAGTCGAATATCATTTAGTTGAGAATTCACTGCTCTTCTGATCCTACTTAGCTTTGGAGATTTGTTGGAATAATTTCCATCTTATTGTAAGTATTTCATTATGATTTCTTCTATATCTTATGTTATTGTTTTCTCAAACATGAGCGGATAAATCCCTTGAGCTAGGGTTATGGGAATCATAATGGATTAATGAAAGTAGATAAAATAAAATAGTGATTCTTGAATGGTGAATTAAGTGGATTGTTATTCGTTTGCTTAATGAGTTTTAGAGATTGAAAATCTTAAACGTACTCGTATTTCCTTCAATCCTATTCTACCAAAGAGTGTTGAAGTTAGGAAAAGAGAATAAGAATGAAAATTTGAGGCTTACCAAAACTCATCTAATGTTGAGCTTCAACCAGATAGTTAATCCAAGACTTATGGTGAGTGTAAAATATACACACTCTAACGCCCAAGAGGATTTAGGTGAAATTCATCTATGAAGGTTGAGAGATGTTAGATGAACTTAATCTTCACTTACACAAAATTACCAAGATAGATCACTAATAAAATTAGCCTACTGCTATAGAACACAATCCTAGTTTTGTCTCATTAATTTGATAACAACTTGATTATTGTTTAGGAATTACTTTTTTTATTTGCAACCTCTCTTCGAAGTATTGGCTACCTATTGATTTATTCATCATTAACATATTACTTCTTCCCTATTTCTTGTGGGATCAACCCCAATCCCAGTTGGGATACTATATTTGGATAAATGCATCGCTTTATACTTCATTGCAGGTGTAATTTGAGCGTGATCACTTCCTTAAATGTACCTAAATAACCGAACCTTTGAGAAGATTGGATGCCATCACAATCTAGAATATGTAGGAGTATCTAAATCTATTACATGTGACTTCGTATCTCATATATGACCTCGAATGACTCTCTTTGTGAATTGCTGGGCAAAATTTGATTACTCGTGTTTTCTCATGTATCTTGTACATATATAGTGCCTTCGATGCTTTTTTCTCGATTGTTCTTTCCTAGTATATTATATTTATTTCTTATATGTGTTTACCATCTTCTTGCTTTTCTTGGTAGCTCTTGGAATGTATTATATTATAATGTAATTCGCAGAAACTAAATACTTCGTTAGTCAAACAATCAGCGCTCATTTCCTCTTTTTAGAATGTACGCAAATTGTACTAGTCCCTTGTCTCTCTACGTATTTATCATTGTCACTTCCATATTAATACTACAAAGTATACTCCATATATGCCTTCTAAAATTTTAATCATACCAAGTGAGTCTCGATTCAATTAGAATAGAATCCTTACCATAAGATGCGATTGTAAACTCCTTTTCAATAGCCGTTACCTCCGCACCCATGCTAGTAATTATCCTTTAGCCTTCAGCTTCAAGAATATAAACTCTCCATTCTCATCTCTAATAGAGAAAACAATCGATCTTTTCCGGATTGCCTCTGCTGTGCACCATCTCGTATTGCATTTATACCAACCAACTTTTGGCCTTCGCCATTGAACTATTTCTGCACTTTATTAATGGTTTGTAGTCCTCACCATGGAATACTGGTTCATCACCTGAATCCCTCATCCATGGATATCTCAACTTACTAATCAACAATGTTAGTATTGATATATTGAATTACTTTCCCACTGCTCATCTTCCCTCCATGAGTTATACTATTCCTTCTTTTTCATAACCGCCAACATATAAAGGCTAGAATTGCTTGAAATATGCCAGGTATTTGCACAATCTTGCATACTCCACCATTGTCTAATAACTTATTTCACTTGAATAAAAGGTCCTGAAGACCCGTTTTTCATGTATAATATTGTTATACTGATGTTTCAAACTCTACTATCAAAAAAAGGTGCTCCACCGTTTCTCTTTTTGATTGTCTACAACATCTATACCTTTCAAATTTTCTTAGGATATCATCCACTGCAATATAAAAGTTCTAGATTCTCCATAACAGAAAGGCAATTTTATATGGCACCCTTTTTGCCAATATTTGAATAAATTTCTCCTCCTCTCTTTGTATAAGGCATTCCAATGCACTAGCCCATTATAAACTTTCCTAACCGGTCTTTACCACCATAGATGATTTGATTTGCCAAAATTGATTCCACTTCCAACTTTTGGATATTTTACTAAATCTTTTGGGAAATGCTCCCCGTAGCTTTTCTTTCTCTATTCCAACTAGTTGTATGGAGAAACTCACTTATTATGTGTGTTGTTGGTTTTGGGTATGTTAGGGAGCAGTCTGGTCTACAACCCCAAATCCCGTCTCAATTGTCCTCCCAAGTGTTTGATGTACTCACTTCTTAGTTCCCACCAAATATTTATTTATTTGATCTCTCTGGTCTCTAACATCTTTTCCAAAATTGAGATCCTCCTTTCCACAAGATTTTTGTTGTTCTAAGCTTCCTACAATATTTATTTCACATGTAGTTTGTCCATGCGTAAGTTGTAGTCCTAAATCTCACCATAGGTTAAGCAAATAATGCTTTAGAAATATCATATAGTAATCTAAAATGCATTCTCCTTTTGACTTTTTTTGATGCATAATTTGTCCTAAGATACCTGGGCCTCCGCCTCCCCGCCTTCTTTTCTTTATTATTCCAAATTTTTTAGTAAAGATCTTATGGACTTCATTTATTGTGTATTTTGTTTGTGTACTCACATACTATAGCAAGTAAACTGAGATATTTTGTAATACACTCTCAATAAGTACTGTTTCCCCTATATGGGAGTAACTTTCCCTCCAATTTCTATAATTTGTCCTTACTTTCTTTATGAGTTCATGATAAAACTTCTTATTCCTACCGTGAATGATATGACATCCCAAATATTTGAAAGAAAAACCCTTGATGAGAAACTTGTAATCCGCTCTACTCTTTCAAGTAGCCTTCTATCCACCTTTGAAACAAATATACCGAGCTCTTTTCCTTGTTTATCAATTGCCCTAAAATATCTTCATAATACCTTAGCACTTTCATTATCTCGTTCAAAGATCCTTTTTCCGCTAAAGTAAATATTATTGTATCATCGCATATGCTAGATGATTCAATTTCTAACTCTATTTGGGTATCCCATATCCAATGTAGTTATGATTTTCAAAAAGAGCATTAAGAGTTCTTGGATAATACTTCGCAGCCGGATAAATAGAGTTGGAGACGGTGGGTCTCCTTGTTTTACTTCCCTTATTGAATGAAAAAAACCTCTAGTCCGTCCATCAAACAAGATAGAATACCACTATTAGCAATAATCCTCCGAATCATATCAATAAAATTGTCTACAAAACCCTAGTTTTTTAACACGCTATCGTAAAGTGCCAAAAGATCCTCGTCATATGTCTTAGCCATGTCCAATTTAATCACCACATTAGCCGCTTGCCCTTTTTCTTATATTAGTGACTATTTCTTGCAAGTGTCAAATTTTCTATGATGCTTCTCCCTTTCACAAAGCCTAACTGAAGTTGGAAGATATCACTAGAGGTTGTACACTCTCCATCATATCATGAATTACCCTTAACAAAATCTTATTAATGAAGGTGCTATGACTTATTGGTCTTAAGTCTGAGTAAATTTCTATAATATCTTTCTTAGGCAAGAACACCAAATTAGTATGTGTGATGGATTTTGGTAATGTCTATCCCTTGAAAAAAATACACACCATGTTGAACACATCTACAATCTACTATGATCCAATATGTTTGATAAAAGCAACCTACAAACCCATCGTGCCCACTAGTGTTAGCCGGGCATTGCACAAAGCATTTTATTTTTTTTCCCCTCTATCATATATGGAACATGATTCAAATATCTAAGCTTGCATCCCCTCTTATTGAGAAAATTTCTTACCATACCAGCTAACTACTTCTTTGCCATTTGATCTTCAACCTCAACCGCTTATCATACCTATCTTTTATTCTTTTAATCTTCGCCTATTTTCCCTTTACTAGACTATGAGTATCTAGTATTCTTGTCTCCTTCAATAAACTCAAATTTCATTCCTACTTTCTACCTCCAATATTCTTCCTCGAAGAGTAGGTATTTGTTCGCCCGCTGCATATTTCAAGTATTATTCTATTACTTCCGAGAAGTTCTTCTTCAAACATGCTTATTTAATTCTCACTATCTCTTCCATGATAATTATCTACTTGAAAATGTATCCACAGACTTCTTCGCCTCCATTTAAGTTAAAACCTCTTTCATCTTCTTCAACTTGATTATGAAGTTGATTACCGGATTTGTATGATCCTCTATCTACCCGGGGCCTGGGTTTCCACTGTGTCTACAATGATTCATACTCTATTCAAAACTTTAAGATTTTAAAAGGTTTGGATACTTTCTATACCCGCTTCTCCAGCACAACATGTGTGGGCATGGTCAAACCTTGTTTTGGCTAAGTGCTCCACCTTCATTACCTAAATCATCTTGTAAAGACTGATAACTAACATTCTATCCATCCTTTTAAATATGCAATCCTTAATCATGACTTCTCCGACACACGTGCAAGTACAGCCATGTGGTCGTGCAATAATACAGTTGACTTACGAGCCAAATGCCGAACCTGGCTGTGACTAGAATTTTTAGTACCATAAGTTCAAGTATCAATTTAAAATTCAAAAGAACTAATTCTAAGATTTTAGGTTTGTTTCAAAATCTCAGCACATCACAAGGTACTGGAAACACAATGAGAAGAATCTACAATGGCGCCAACTAATATGCAAAGCTAAAATTCATAATGGTTCGCGGCTGTGATTTCATATGTTGTCTCACAAGATAAATACAATGTTCATGATCTATCGGTTTCTAAATATGGTTGAATTAGCTCCTCACAACTACATCGTTGAGCGAAGATATGACAACTAATTCATAAGTACTATCTACTGCTATCACAAGGTAATTGGAAACAATAACAGAAGACCCAGGTCAAGGCTAAAACATTCATGCAAAGCTAAATTACATGTTATAAGTATGTGCATTCTCATTTGTTGTATCAAAAGATAAATGCAATGTCTATGGTCTATCGATCCTCTAAATATGATCGAATTTATCTACAACTACATCAAGTGAAGTGTGGGATGTGACTACTTAATTCATAAGCAATTGTCTACTTGGAGTGATTTACGAGGTTAACGCTCTTGTTATGGAATTTCAACCTCTAACCATTTAACTTAACTTGGCCTCACACCTCTACGTGAGCAAAGATGCATAATTCCAAATTAGTGTTCATTATCTTCCTATTTTAGAACCAAATGAGGCGACTAGGTATATTGCAACTTAACAAAGAATCAAATTAAAGGCTTGAATTCACTTCCTTATTCCAGTTCTATCCTAGATTTTGCTCTTTTCGAGTTTGCCTAAGAGTAACAAGTTTATTTAACATCAAGCATTAAAATGAATAATAACAAGAATGCAAGAGTAAACAACAATGAAAACTTGGAACTGCATAGAACATACTTAATATAATTCATGTCAAGTGTGGCCTCAAATTTACGAGAAGGCTTTAGCTTACTCATGCTAATACAAGAATTCATAGTTTGATTATAATTCATGTAAAATCAAGAGTGAAGAATGAAAAATGTGAACCCTAGGTAGAGTCTTCTTTTCTCCTTCTACTTTCGTAATTTTCCAAACTAATCCATGATTCAAATTAAAATGAGAATCATGTTCAATTTATAGATACCGAAATGGTTGTTGAAGATCACCTCCGTGCCACACCGCCATCGTGGTCAAGGTAGTGGAGGCACAACGCCACCGTGCTGCCACCAATGAAGCGCCGGCATGGCACAACTGATGCGAGAGTAGCCGTGGTGGCACAGCGCTATCGCACACAGCTACTGAATTTCCATCGCGCACACAAGTGCTAGTGGCACGGCTCAGCATGAGCCTCGCGTACGCTGCATAATGGCTGGTGCTCAATCCTCGCCAGCCGCACACTCTTGGCGCTTAGAGCCGATTTCTTGGCAAACTCTTTCATGCATCTTCTTTGTCATTCATTCCGAGCTTCCTCCTTGCTTGTGTAACTCACTGCTTCCATCTTAGCATATTTTACCATAAATATAAAGTCATCACATAGGTTAGTTCACATGGCTGCAAATATATGCTGGATGAGATGAGATCTACTAAAATAAGGTACAAACACGACTTTCAAAGCTTGGGTATAATTATCACTTAGGCATGTAAATATACCCAACATCACTACCCCACACTTAAAGTCTTGGCTGCCCTCAAACAATTCCATTACATCTTATAACAAGAAGGACTTACACATCACCAATCGACACAAGACGACTCAGTTAAGGCTACAATGACCGACTTAGATGGCAAGTTCACAGGAGTATGTTATATTAAACATTAAAACTACGACACCTGTTAATACTCTCCTAGTCTCGAGAATCGACTTCATAAATCTCACAACAAACTCATGTAAATCAACCAATCAAGAAGTCCCAACATGAATTCTATCATTCATCAAACACGTGCTCCTCAAAACAAGAGAGATACCCATTTTCCCCTCACACATTTGAAATTGTAACATGCATGGGTATGTGAATACGCACTGGTGTCCTCTCACAAAGAATTCACATGCAACTACAATGGCCTATATGCTTTCCCAGTGTATTACTTCCGCTAACATGCTAACATTTGAAAGTAAATCAAGTAGGACTTTAGGGTTGTAATATAAGCTAAGAAACGGGTAGGTACTATTCGCGCAATAGTGACTATCTTTCCTAAGTACTTTTAATACATCACTTCTCTCATTAAGCACCCGCTTTTTCTTATTTTACTTCACCTCTTGCTTTTTCATCTATCACTCTCCTTTTTGTTTCCCAAATTATTTAAGCACACATATGTTTTTTAGAGTAATCACATTAGACAATTGTTTCATTCTTATTTTCTTTCTACTCCTACCTTCAACACTTCGACATTTTGCATATTGCACCCCTAATCTTTTCAACTTCCACAACCAATTTACTTTTTTCACATTCTCTGTCTTTTTACTTTTCTACATTTTTCACTTAAGGACTTAGGAGTTTTGCATCAAGTTCAGGTCAATTGCAAGAAAAGGATTAAGATTCTCATGTGGCTAACAAAGAATAGGTTAAATACTCAATGGGGCTAATCTAGATCACATTAAGGGCAGTAGCAAAATGATGAAAATAAGCTTATTCAAAGAAAATGCGTATATCATCTCCTGCTACTCAATATTTCTCATTTTGATTTGTAAAAGTACAATTCAGTGTGTTCTAGACATTACATGACAACATGATCGCTACAATATTCACACTCATCGCACATGTTCAAGTCAAGCATGCACTCCATACCGACTCTCAACCTAACTAATCACATGAATTAAAATTAAGCAATAAACATACAGCCATATCCAAGAGCCTAGGTGTCTTAAATAAAGTCATTCCAATTCTTAACATGCTTCACAATTAAAATTCACTTGCATCTTACGTATTACGTATAACACTCAACAAAAGTATCAAGCAAAGAATCGCTTAAGGGTTCAACAAAAATTTATTGACTAATTTTCCTCAATACGGTTGTTATCCATCTATCATTGAAAAGTCCTTAACTATAACTAAAATAATTCATTTAACAATAAAAAGATTTTATTCTCGATTCATGCCTCTCTTCGAAAAAGAATCAAAAAGAAAAACTAAAGGGTGGGTGCACTGCACTCCAACCGGGCCACCTCATAAATTTTAAACCAAGCACCTTGTTCACCTCAATCAACATCCAAATTTTTTTGAAATTTCACCCCACACGAGAATATACTATGTCCCCAAAACATGCATTAAAATTAAAACAAGGGTTAGGATACTTCCCCCGAGGGCCTCGTGGCCTAGCTAACAACATGTTCTTCATCCATTTTTCATCAACAGCAGGTCATCAACCCCACACTTGTATTTTCCATACTCCTTAGCTTCCACTAAAGGGTACTCGCACTCTTCCCCTTTTCCCCATGCTTATTCAACCAAAAACAAAAAAGTTGAAAATAAATAAATTAAAACAAACGAAATAGAAATTGTACCTGTGGTACTTGGGTTGTCTCCTGGGCAAATACTGATGAGATCGCGTGCTGTGGATCATACTTTCTAGGATGTTCTCAAATAAGTTTTTCTTTTCGTGAACCATCTTCTCTTTTTTTAAACTCTGAGGCAAAGCCCACACTTTTCCTTCACCTCCATCACCTTTTCACCATATTCTTTGGCATATGACCAACAACATCAGGATCCTTTGTTGAAAGATCTTTTAAGTGGACCTTGAATCCACCACGCCACACTCATCCTCTATCGCATATCGATCTTGCAAAGATCTCGTAGTGTGTTGAGGTGGATTTCCTAGTACATCAACATCTCTCCTCATCATTCACCCTCATTTTCAAGGTGCCGCCTTCAAGATTAATCATAGCCTCTAGTGTCCAGAACAATACGCCCTAAGATAAGGGATACCTTTGTCAACAACCTCAAAATCCAAAATTATGAAATCAAGCAGGATGATGAACTTACCTACTTTGATGAGCGTGTCCTCAATAATTCTCCGAGGACTACCTTTGAGTTGTCCACTGTACTCAACATCACTTGTGGCTCAGTTTCTAAAATCAAGTGTATTAAATAATGATAGGGGCATCAAGTTCACCGTTGCCCCTAGATCACACAAAACCCTCATCACCTCTTTTCCACCCGTTTGTATGGGGAGGGTGAAACTTATTGGGTCTTTTGAGCTTTTAGCATCTTGATCATCACTCCTAAAACTACACTCCTCGCGAGTGCTATAGTCCGTATATCTATCAAACTCATTCTGTTGGGCCACCACATCCTTCAAGTACTTAGCGTACTTGGGCATTCCCCGGAACAGCCACTAGGAGGAAAATTTATGTGAAATTTCTGAACGAATGCATCTTCCTTGCTCTTCTTTGAGCCTTTTAAGTGGGATATGGATGGGGCGGTTCTATAGGGCCGGGCACAAGGCGTGTGAATTGTCCTCGATGCAGCCTTTCTTCTCCGTGCTCTTATCCGTTAATGGATTAGTCCGACTCAACTCTAGTTGCACATCATTTTTATTCATTCAGTGGTGCCTTGTAATTGTTTGTCACTCTACTTATGGCCTGACCTACCTTGGGCTTGTGTTCAATCACTAGGTAAATCTCGGGCGGTCTATTATGTTACGCAACTACCAACACCTATCCGTTTCTCCAAGTTTCGTGTCCAATTGCTGATTTTTGCTTTTGAAGCCATCTTTTGCCCGATCAACTTCCATCCGAGGTCCGATTGGCCATGATTTTCCTCTTCAGAGCATCTCCTAAATGTTGCTAGAGTAGCTACTATTCTGTCATATGTGCTTGCACTGGCCAAAGGCTTGCGGGCTACTAATAACTACTTTGCCTTCAATACCCAAAGAGAAATTTAGGTGATTCTTCTATCTATGGTTGTAGGTATTCCCATAATTCTGGTTACCTCTATAAATATTCCCTACAAAATTAATTGACTTCGATTTCCCCGTGAGAGTCTCGCACCATGCCCATCAAGCTCTGGCTACAAATCTCTACAAAGAAGCTAGGAGTCAAGCCAGATCATGGATAATGCTCAAATCTCACACTCTCTCACAAGCATGAAGTGATTAAGTCAATAAAGAACCAAACTAAGAGGTTGGGGCTGACCCCACAAGGAAAACATATTCTAATTATATCCTCTCGATGTAAAAATATATCTCTTTCACTATCCCCATAGTGTATGAGACAAATGTATGACATTTTGATTAGGGTCGTATTCTATGGTTACGATACTACCATATGTCTTTTTAATTTCGTTGATTCTCTATTCGTTCTCTCCTATCCTCTATAAAAATAAAATATTAAAAGGTATTTATACGTATATCGTAAAACCTTTTCATGTTTCAACAGGATATTTTGGCAATCACGCCGCCTATACCATGACTTGTCATACGACCCGTAGAAGATTGTACGGCCGTAATGTCCTTTCGTAC
The DNA here is from genome assembly GCA_018107945.1 of Datura stramonium. NCBI lineage: Eukaryota > Viridiplantae > Streptophyta > Magnoliopsida > Solanales > Solanaceae > Datura > Datura stramonium. Next base: position 113,502 of record JACEIK010004884.1, read on the forward strand.
ATCCTTGGCTGGCTGAAAATTTGGCTAAATGTTGTGAGTCGTTACGACTGCATATCCTTCTACGAGTCGATAATGCATTTGTGTCTTGGTTCTCAGAATTCGATATCTTTTTGGAATGTTTCACGAAGCAGGTACAACCTGCACCTCCTTGCCATGACTCATACTATACGAGTGTCTTAAATTCCACCAAGTCTTGAAGAGTCACCGAAGCTCATCACGTTCATGGTATGGGTTGTATGGGCAGCTACGACTCGTGGGTTCCACTCATACCAAGAGGTTGCCTTGTGCAAATTCTTTGAAGTTTTCCATGGCTCCAAGCATATTGCATCTATCCTCGGGTACGACTGCATTTGTGTGTTGTATGTTGCCCTCCTCTTACTTCAGTCTTCTGACTTTCATCACAATTCTTAGTATGGCTCATACAATCTAGGTACGACTGTACCGATATTGGTACTTTGACTAATTTTCTACATTTTCGTGCTTCTTTTGCACATCTTTGTTCCAATACTTGTTTTCCCCGAAACAAAGTAAAAGTACCTTATATCCATAATATACGTAAGTCCATGATATTTTCTAGTTTTAACATCAAAAGTGCTGTAAACTCACAACGCATCAACAATCTAAACTTAAGACTTTTGCATGTCCTCAGTAAATAAAAGAAAACTAAACAAGACGCTTTTTAACTAGAAAATAAACCAAAGACATCAAAAACCAATATCAAACAAAATTTGTACTATGACACAAAAACTTTGATCTTTTCCCGTGAACCAAATTAGCACATGCACTACAAGAAAGTATAAAACATGATAAACGGGGATCAAGACATGTCATTCAAACCTATTAACAAAGTTGCCAAGTCATCACAAATGCTTTTCACAATGCACTACTAATAAAGTCAAACACAAACCACATGTACTCCTCACAAAGAAATGTTCCTACTTACAACATGTAGCAAAATATATGATATGACTAAACAAGTGAGACTTCACCTCACAAAGAAGTTTCAATACCGTATATTGGATACCATAGGCTTATCCTTATTTTTCTACTTTGGTCTGTCAGATGGTTGATTAGGATCACTATAGGACTTGCCGGATTGTAATGTAGGCTTTGGGGCCGGGAAGCGGTAAATATGAAAATTATTAAGACTAAACCTTCCTTGGAACTACATACATGTGACTCTATTTTTTCACTTTTTCACCCTTTTTGCTTCATTCAATTTTTCTCCCTTTTCAATTCTTTTTTATGCACTCGTATGAGCGTGGTGTGTTTCATCAAGCTTACGCATTATTCTCTTTTTAAATTTTCTTTATTTTGTCACACCACACCTCAAGCTTTACATTTTTCTTTTCTCCCTTGCCTTGCCACTATTTATGCACCCCTACCAGCCACCTCAACTTAGGCATTTTTGCCTATGTTGAGGTTCACAATACCAGCGGGGACCAGACCAAATAGGCTATTATAAAATGGGTACTATAATTGATTAATAAAAAAAGGTCTATTCCAAGCTCAAAATCTAGATCAAGGGTATCATATCATTTTGGTAGGGTCATTTAGGCTAACAATGGGATAAACAAAAATAGCCTATGATTCTTTCCAAACCAACCACCCTAAAATCTATGAAAAGACAACCGGTAAGTTCTAGATCCTCTACACACTATTGAACTAGGTATTACACCTCACTCACTCATTATACATGGCTTGCATTCGCCGAACTGGTCCGCTTTATACATATCTTAACAAACTATTATATGCTAATATACTAAATGACAAAAAGATCCACTCTAAATTATGCATGCAATTACAAATACACAAACCTAATCCTCAAAAAATTTTAAAATAGGCCCCAATTTTTTTTTACAAATCCAAAACTAGTGCAATTTATTGGCCGAGTACTCCTAAGCTACTTTCTAATTAAACAAAAATCACAAAAATAAAATCCTAAACATGTTAGTTCTACTTAGATAGCATGCCCGAGGGAAAAGAAACACGACAAGAGAAACCTCTAACGAATCCAACAAAGTTCCAAAATACAAGTACACTCCTCATTTTTAAAAAAAGCATGCTTCATCCCCAAAACATAGAGTGTAAAGCGTATGGCGGAATACACTGCGGGCTACTCGTGACTTCACCATCCATTGATTGCCTCCATGCAAGCCGCTCGATTTAATGTCGCGTACGATGCAAGTTTTCGACACTCATATTTCATCAAGGAACTCAACTCATCCTTCATTGTCTTAAATGCTTGTCTTTGCCAAGAGGTGCCATGGATGAGTCAAACAAAACAAACAAAACGCAAAAGATAAAATAACAATCAAAAGTTAAATACAAGCAATTAATCTAATCTTAAGCCGTTTTCACTAAGAACGGCAGCCACTTTTTGATAACGCTCAAACTAATACTCATCAAGAATGAAGCAGACGCTGAGCACAGTTGTTCCAACTAAGAGGTTGGGTCAATCCACAGGGAATATGGAAGATCTTCAGACTAATGCGCAAGTGAATTTGTTGGTGAGCACTTCCAATTTGGGGGTTTCAGGAAAAATAATAATAAAACAAATTTATGACCGTGGAACAAAATCAAGTTTTTATAAATAGGATATGTGTTTCCTATGAGTTCATAACTACTTCTGAGCATACACACGTGATCAATCGAATGCTTACAGTAGAACTACACCCTGGGATTCATCCAAACGATCGGTTCGTTCCTATTGGATGAGCTATACTCAATCACTCGACCCAGTCTCATGAGCGATTTTAAAATTAATCTGCTATCAATATGTTCCAAATTTAACTATCCCGTGACCACAACTCAAGTTAATACAATGTTCGTAAAGATCAAGGTTTTATTGTAATTCTCTTTTCCTAATCTCTATCTCTCTAGGTTCAAGCAAGTAAAGAATTTGGGAAAGTCCTAACGTTGTACACCATTAAGAAATGTTTAGTCATGAAGAAATGTAAGAATACAAGAATTCTACATTGGTTTTGAATCCTTTCTAGTTTGTTAATCCTCCACGGTTCCTACAATTCCTAGTTGTGGAGGTTTTAGCCTCATGGTTGTAAGATTATGATATGTATTCATAGACAAACACATAATTAAATACTTAAAGCAATAGAAATAGTATATAGAAAAGCTTCTTTGAATGTGCAAGAATAAATTCACAAGAACAAATTTATAAAGAAATCAAGTAATTGCCCTGGGCAAGTGTTGATCACAACAAAATCTACTCAATTCTACATTCTCTATTCATTCTCTTCCTCAATCATTTAAAATAAAATATAAAAGGTATTTATAGCTGTGATAATAAAAACTCTTTTTCTCAAGCTTTCGGGTCAGGAGATTTTTCAGTAATCGTACCGGCCACATGACTTGTCATATGACAAGCGTGATTATACTCGGGCCGTAATTGCCTTTTCGTACGTCCTGGATGGATGAAACATTGCCTAAGTGTTGTGAGATGTTACGACTCACATCCTTCCTACGAAAAAGGGCAGGCATCCGTGGCTTGGTTTTGAGAATTCTAACATCTTCTCCGGGAATGTTTCCTCACGAGTGTTGTGGTACGTGATGTTGGGAATAATTGTATGCCCAAGTGCTACTTTATAACTCAATTTAGTCTTGTTTATCTACTTATTTATACATTCTCATATGATTTTATGTAAATGAATATATACTAACCAACATGATTAGTCCTATTTTTTGAAGGTTAATAATGCATTTGAGGAACTAATTCACATTTTGTGAAGTGGAGAATGGAATAAAGAGAAAACGTGAAAGTCAACAAGAAACATGCAATAATCGGCACCCGGCGCGGGGATAGGCCGTGGTACGCTAACGCGCAACACTTGGCCGAAAAATTGCATTTTTTGGCACATTCCAAAGGAGGGTACGCGTTACCTCCGTGTCACGGAGGCAAGCCTTACGCTTCACTCCATGGACACGTTGTCATTCCACCACAGCAAAAATTCGCAGATTCTCATTTACTATAAATAGGAACCTTGACCCCCGTGGCTCAGGGACAGATTCGATTTTCCGGAAAACCGGGAGGGAGGCGCGAAGGAGACTTGGGAGAACTCCTGGGTTCATCTTTCTTCATTTATTTTCATCTATACTTTTAAGTGTTTACTATAAATATGCATTTTGAGACACAAATACATGGTGGCAGAACTTCCATCTTGGGTCGAGGCCATGGATATGATTGTATTTGGTTGCTTACATTCGTTTCGGGTTGAGTTGTTAGTTGTTGTTTTGCTTACAATTATTATTGTTGTTTATGTTGATCATCATAAAAACAAGGGTTGTTTAAAAGCTGGAAGAGTAAACTGCAAGAACATAAGAATGTAGGAAGCAAGTTCTTATCTTTTGATAAGATTTGTATAGATAGGAATATACCTAATTTACTCATGATCGGGATAAACGAAGATAGAAATAAACCAACTTAGAATTCGTACTCCACCACTTATAGGAGAAGTAGAAGATGGGGTTATGAGAATGTTGGAGGTATGAAGTCCCCAATCAAGGGCATAAACCCCATAAAACACATCCACGCATCAATTGCCCACGAACTAGAAATGACATCCTCGCACAACGATGTAGTAGTGAGGCTAGTTTGTTGTGTTTAGAGGTTCGAAGACCACAATTACGCAATTCCCAATGCTTGTGTGAGACAACACTGATAATTTAATACTTGAATCATTATGAATTGTAGCATTGCATGATTATCCGTCCTTAACTCTAGTTTTGTTTTGTATTTGCCTAGACATTTCGTGTCACCAATAAGATTTAATTATAATTTATAAAATTCAAACCGACTTTAACTAACACTTGAACTTGATAATGTCAACTGGCCTCGTGGGTTCGACATTCCGTTCTCAAAAAGGGCCACTATATTACTTGTGTTTAATTCCTACACTTGCGACCATCAAATTTTTGGTGTCAGCTCTGTGGGATTATGAACAGAATTTCTTGTTTTGCGTTAGTATCTATTTTTTTTATGTTGAAATTAAAATTTATATATATTTGGTTTAAAATTATTTAAAATTTTTGTTTTTTAGTCTCGATAATTCTTAACACTTATACATCTTGGAACCACAAATGCTGAATGGTGACACTCATATTTTCGGTGAATCTCGCTCGAATTGCAGAGTGGAATTCTACTTGTGGCAACACTCAGAATACTTGTAATATATGTGGTGGTCAAAATTGCCATTGGGATGGCCGTCCAAATGCATACTCCCTCCCCAAGCCCCTACTATGATCCTTATGTTGTTTTTGATGAATTAGGGAATGATGAAATGAGGACTTGAACGCCAAGCTCGGATCCAAAACATGATAAACAAGTCTCAGCAAATGTATACGAAGGAGGAGGTGGAAGCATTAAGAATTCAACAAGAGGAAAATGGAGAGGCCCTAGAAATGATGAGCGTCAAAGTCAGAGAGATGATAGATGAGGCCTTTAAGCTATGTACTTTCAAGTAAAGGTCTTATGCAATACTCAAGAGGAACCACAAAAAGAAGAAAAGTGGTGAGTTCGAAGAAGCCCAACAATTAGAAGTTCTTGAGAGTCCCCGTGATGGTTTCACACATATGGCCAATCCATTTAGCGAAAGAAGAGTTAGAGTCCCACCCATTTGACATTTATGGGAGATATAGATGTTGATGTGAGAAGGTATACACAAGTAGTGAAGTCAAGAAAATGCGGTATTCGTATTTGAGGTGTATTTTACCCCACTTGAAGCATTTTTCGACATTGAGTTTGGTTGACAACCTAGAAATAGAGCCTTCCAAGCTTGTAGAGAAAGGTCTAGAGGAGGAACAAGGCTCATATATCTCCAAATTTGTCAATCTAAGAGACAAAACGATTTCACTTACTTATGACAACAAGTGCAAAGAGGCGACATCTACGCTTGGTCCTTAAGGTTTTCACCACTCACCCCTAGAGCATAAGAGATTTTAGAGAAGAAATTAGGGTGGTATCTATATCCTCAAAGTGGTGGAAAAGTGGTGAACTTGATGCGGCTGTGTCGACGTAAAATTAGGCGCCTGCTTTCTGGGAGGCAAAACCTGGGCTGGGTACCATGCCAAACCTACCATTTTAATTTGCATTTGTGTGATTTTGTTTATTTTCATCTTGCCGTTGTTTATGGTGGGAGATTAAGCAATGTATGTGTGGAAGTTCGAGTACCTAAAGAAGGAGGAAGCAAGAAGCATGAAATAGAAAAGTGTGGGGTTGGAATATCCACGTGTTCAAAGAAAGAAAATATGGTGTTAGCTAGGCCTAGAGTCTCGTGGAGTATTTATCACCCTTTAAATTTTAATTTGATGCTATGAGGACATAGCGTGATTCAAGTGTGGGGGTGAGTAGAAATTTCAAGGGAAATTTCAAAATTCTCAGTGCTTAATGATTTTGGGTGAAGGTAGTGCCTGGAGCAAGTGCTAGTTAAAGGAACATTTTCTGAGCATGATTCACTCCACCAAGGATTTTTCTTGTCGGTTCTTTTCCGACTGGGTCTAACCGTTAAGAACAAAAATTCTATTTTATTTTTCTTTTGAGCCCGTAGCTAATTGATGGCTTGATGTTCTGCATGTGGGTATACATGATTGTGTGCATGCAAGTGTGGTTTGTGTTGAAGCATGTAAGAAGTATAACTTGTTTGAGAGACTAGGCTCTTGAATTTGACTCAATGTGATTGAAGCTTAATTTTGAATTCTTGTGATTAGCCGAGTTAAGATTCCCGCCACGTGTCTTCAATTGAGCATGTGCCGTGTGAGTGTATGTTTTTCGAATATCTCGTGCTATTGTGGAGTGTCTAGTACTTGCCTAGTATGTATACAAAACGAAATGAAGGATGTGAATTGTAGGAGATGATTTAGGCATTTTTGAATAACCTAATTTTTATCCCTCATTTAATTACCTTGAATGTTGAATCCTAGTGATCCCCATCGAGCCTTAAGCCTATTCTTTGATAGCTACAACATAAGATTAATCCTTTTCTTTCATTAGCCTTGAATTCTGATCCAAAATCCTAAGCACTTAAGGGAAAAATCTAAAAGAGTGAAGAGCAGAAGATGAAAAAGAAGGAAAAGTAGCAATAAAAGTTGAGAAAGGTCAAGGGTGCACTTGTTTGAAAATTTCGTATTGGTAGGAGTAAGAAATAAATGAATGAAAAGTTGCTTAAGTACTCCTTACTAATAAGCTGAGTGTGCTTAAAAAAAATGGGAACAAGAAGAGAAAATTCAATAAAAAGAAGGAAAAGGAAGTAAGAGAAAATATTCTAATGAAGATGTGATGTATTTAAATGCTTGGGGAAGAATGACACGATTATTAAATAATAGCTACCTACCCTTAGCCTACATTACAACCTAAAAAGTCATACTTGGATCTACACTAAACATCCTTAAATTGTGGAGTAAAACACTAAGGGAAAGCTTATGGGTGATTACATGATGCATTTGAATTCTTTGTGAGAGCGGAGCTGCATTCTATTCATTTACCCATACATGTTGTGATTTAAAAATTTGCGTGTGAAAATGTGTAACTTCTCTGTGAGGGAACATGTTTAACGGCGATATAATTCATGTTGAATTTCTGATTAGTTGATTTCCAGAGTTTTCTACGATTGAGAGTCAAGTCTTGAGGTTAGGAAGTCTTAACAAGTTAAAATTGATTTTAATGGTTAAATCTTGCATGGTCTATTTTTAGCCGGCTATCTTAAATGAAACAATGTAGCCGTAGCCTCGAATTATCTTTCTAAATTAGCTATGTGTGAGTCTTCTTTACATGCATGAGATGTAAAGGTTTGTTCGAGACGAACAAGCTTTAAGTGTGGGGTTTTGATCTTGGCATAATAGCATGCCTAAGTGCTACTTTATAACTCAATTTAGTCTTGTTTATATACTTTATTTATATACATTCTCATGTGATTTTTGTGTAAATGTGAATATATACTAACCTATCATGAATTAACTTTTTTTGTTTTTGAAGGTTAATAATGCATTTGAGGAACTAATTCATGATTTTGTGAAGTGGAGAAATGGAATCATGAGCAAAACGTAAAAGTCAACAAGAAATATGCAATAACTGCACCTCACAATGAGGCAGGGGCCGGGCATGCGGCCTACCTTGGGTGACTAGTGCCCAAGTGATACCAAAAATGCTTCATTTTGGGCCTTGTTTATCCATCAGATATTTGTGCACTTTGCAATTTGTAGTTAAATGTGAATTTATACTAACCAACATGATTAGTGTTGTTTTGGCAAGTGAAAATGTACTTTAGGAAGCTAAGATGGCGTTGGAGAAATCTTGGTGAATGTAATTAAAGTTAGCAAAGGGAAAAGGCCAAGGAAATGTAGCAAATATGGGCTCATGAGCGGTCACGTCGCATCGCAGGCATTTCTCGCCGATGATTGTACCTGGGCTGCCCAGCTGATATCTCCATGCTGCCTCCGTGGCAATGTTGGATATAATTACCTCGGAACAAAAAGGAATTTAAAGTGAAGGTGCGCGTTGGAGCCGTGGCACGCGGCCAAGCCCCGAGTTGTACGTGGCACGTTGGGCATAATTACCTCGGAGGACCGGGATACTCGCAAGGGTTCGCATTTGGGACGTGTCACAGGCAAAGGTTCGCGATGCACTCCGTGACACGCGTTGCTTGTTATTTCGCGAAAAATTTCTATCAGTATAAATAGCTCACTTAGGTTCATTTTTTAATTATTCTGACTTAGTTGAGCAAGAACGTGTTATAGCATGAGGGACGAAAATCCTAGGTTCTTCTATCTCTTTCTCCTTTATTTCAATTGTTTCAGAGTGATTTACACTCATTTGATGATGTTTAATCCACAAAATGAGTGGCTAAATTCACTTCTGGATGAGGTTAAGAACATTTGTAGGAATGTAATATTGATCATTTTGGCTTTTTATCTTTTCTTCCATGGTTGTTCTATTAATTCTGTTCTTAATGTATTAATGTATGGGCCACTACATGTATATCTAAAAAGTCCTATTTCAAACTTCTAAAGAGAAAGAAATTGGAAAGTTGTGAATTGATAGGATAGGATCTCTTCTTAGTTTTGGAACAGAATTTGATTTACTTCAGATAGAAATATACCCGAAAGTCGTATTAGTCAATTAAGAAATCGATTTTGTATGGCTAGAACATGAATTTCTTTTTTATCAGCTTAAATGTAGGTGGAAGGTCTATGATTTCTTAAGTCGGGTTAAATACGAGAGTTTTAATCCATAGGCAATAATTCTTGACTAGCAACCGAAGGAAAGGTTAACCAAATTGTATCGATAAATTACTTCCCTACATGTTTGTTTTAGCCTCAGCACGCTCATAACTATAGTTCAGAATCAAATTGTACATTTGTTTTAGATTAGTATAAATTAGGAAACAAACTTCCAAAATCTTCTTTAAACTGTTGTATGCATTTTTTAGAGTTAAAGTTCATTGACACTTGATTCAATTATTACCTTGGTCCAGTCCCTGTGGGATCGATACTTGGCTACTTGAGCCATTTTACTACTTGTT
>JACEIK010004885.1:16252-28186 GCA_018107945.1 Datura stramonium
CCATAAATCTTAAAACATGCTTTGGAACATGGGGAAAATTGACCCATAGACATATCATAGAGAATATCATAAAATTTAGTTAAAACCCTAAACCTATATACCTGAATTAGAACTTGAATTAATGAACTTGAGGAGAATTTTGGGCATGAGAGTAAAATGAATATCTCATTCGTGGCCCTACATACCTGGGTAGATTGATTCTCTAACTATCCTTGAAAGCCCAAGAGAATTGAGGAAGAAGTTGAGGGATTCAAGCTTCATCATAAAAGGGAATTTCTAAACCTTGCATGCATGGGAGCCTAATGACTTCAGATAGGCTAAACCCTCTTAAAACACTCCTTTCAAGTCCTAAAACGACCTAGTTTAGGACTTACAAAAATACACTTACTGATTTTGCAGGAAAACCTCACTGCCAAATGCCACGACTCATACCACGAGTCGTCCTTCCATACCATGACTTGTTGTATCACTTGTTACAACCATCCACTTTTCCCCTAGATCTCACACCTTCAAATGATGGCTAGATGGGACGAGTTGTTACTCGTCACAATGACTCATCACTTCCACTCATTGTCACCACTGACTTTATGCCTAGTTTCTGGAATCCTCCCAATGGACCAAAACAACGGGTTGTACCTATGACAGTTTGTCATTGGACCCATCCATTGATACTACTTCCAACTCCTTTACTTATTCCCACGAGTACAAACCACGACTCGTTGTTCCCTACAATGAGTCGTACAACGACTCATACCATCCTACCTTGACACCCCAAAAACGAACGACGACGCTATACCATGACCAGTTATAGGGACTGACATGTCATAGCATGATTCGTTTCTACTGGGCCTTCTTCCGAAAACACTGACCATGAGTCATCACATCAACCAACGGGTTGTACCCTAACTCACTGGTCCAAAACCTGTCAACCAGAAACTTCTCATGAATCAATCCTACGACCCATTACTCCTCATCACGACTCGTACAACGAGTCATTCTGAGATATTTTTCAAACTTTTTCTACTGATCATATTTCAAATCTTGAATCTAGTCTTAGGAAATTTTGGGGTGTTACAAGTTGCCTCCTAATAAGAGCTTGATTTAATATCACGACACGATGTTGATACTTTATATGGTGTAGTATCCCTTGAGTTGCGTCCGATGAAGCTCCGTATTTAACATCATAACATGACACATGATACCTTAATTAGCATAACAATGAGTCGTCCTTAGAAAGGGATTTCCTCATCCATTTCCTTCCTTTAGAACAACAGAGATATTGCTTCACCAACTAGCACTAGTCTTCTTCTTTTGGGGTGTCTCCTTAACTCCATGTTTGTCTTGCCCTTTTTCATCATCGACCTCCTTAACTCCCTTATCAACAAAAGTTATTCTCTTTCAGCTGGTAGGCAGCCCATTCCCTCTTCTGGCCTTAAAAGTCATGCATTCATCATTGACTCAAAACATAATTCTGTTTTTTGAGTCCATCAAAGCTCTATTGATGGCTAGGAAAGATTTACCAAGAATGATAAGTATGTCCATGTCCACGGCACAATCTAAAACAACAAAGTCAACCAAAAAGATAAATTTTTGACCTTTAACAACACATCCTTCCCTACTTCATTCGGCTTCTTAATCGACTTATCAACCATTTGAGGCCAAATAAAGGTAGGCTTCAACATGGTCAACATTGAAAATTTGTAGATAGCTACGGATATAAAATTAATGCTTGCCCCATTATAACATAAAGCTCGCAAACAGTCATGGTGCCCCATCTTGCATGGAAGGGTAAACTCTCCAAAGTCTCTTTTCCTCCACATGTGCGCCAGTGATGATGGAACTAACTCAGTGGACTATTGGGATCACTTCTTCCGGAATTGGCCTCTTTTGTGTGAGAAACTCTTTCAAATACTTGGTGAATCTTGGCATCTTTTTGAGAGCATCAATGCATTACACTGGCAAAGTCATATCTTTTAACCTCTCAATGTGCTTTCCAACTACAACATCTAGAGTTTGCTTGGCCAACCTTTGAGGAAAGGGAGGAGGAGGTGCAGGAAAAGATTTTACAATGTCATCTAAACTCCTCTATACCTTCTCCTTCTTCTTAGAACTAACCACCACTTCATTAATCAACACATCAACCAGTGGCTTCACCAATTCCTCACTATTAACAACAAAATTTCCCCCAACACCTTTAGCAACATGTACAATTTTGCTACTTCTATTGACAATAGCCATATAGTGAGCATTAGAAATACTTCCACTATACTTGGGATTTGCCACAGTATCGCTGAGTAGTTGATCCTTCTATTTCAGATTATTCTCTCTAGAGAGGTCTCTCATTTGTTGCTCTTATTTTTGACTAGAGGTTTTATGGGAGCTAACAACTTCTGTTAGACTCTTAAGACAAGCATCGAATCTCTCTTGATTTTAGAGCACTTTCTCCGACATGCCCTCGATTCTAAAAACCCCTTGGTCTTATGATGAACTATCTCTCCAATTGTGAGAACTAGATGACAGTCCTCTTGGTGGTACATAAGGATTAGCACTTTGATTTCCAAACTTTCCACCTTGCCAATTTTTGCTCAAGCCATCGTGGTTGTTCCTAGCATAATTTTACCTCGACCTTGTGGTTGAGGTCTCTATTGGCTTTGGTAATTGGATAATGGATAGCTTTGATTTTGTTGATAGTATGTCCTTGGATAACACCCAATACATTTCCCACATAGTTATCATCCTCTAATTGTTCCAGTGGCTGATCTTGAACCTATTGACCATGGTAAAGAAGAGGATATGCTTAATCATAGTAAGGTGGGACCCTTGGTACTTTTTTACCTCATTATCGGTCAACTTCTTGATCAACAAAGCAATGTTAGTGGCTATAGTAGCCATCATCTGATCTTGCCCTAGGTTCTCCTTCATCAAATGGGTTAATGAGGGAGTACCAACATTCACTCCACCACTTTGCATCGACATGCCATGCATGATTGTGTTTTGTGATCCGGTCAAGTATGGTGGCAATATGGTTATACATTTTGTCCATAAAATAGCCCTTTTGTGTTTTGAACCATGATAGTCCATGAGGCTCCACTGCTGTTTCTCCAAACCTTCTAGTAGAGGTTGCCTTGGCCGATGAAGAACTTGACCCTTTTGTGCCTTTTTAGAGCTTCTTGAAACCCTTTCCAACTGCCACTATCTCCTTTCCTTTGTTAGCATTTCATGCCATGACATCTATTATACAAAAATCAAGAACTTCAAAAGATTAGTTCATGAATAAAACAACTAGCTAGTTAGGTGTAATGAGTGCAAAGTGAGCCCACACTTAATTCGTTTGCACACTTGTGAGAATTTTTCAAATAGGACACTCAAGACTTCCTCCATTATCATCCCATATCTCAACTTCCAAAATATTCACTAACTTTCTATTACAACCAAGTTTGTGAATTTTTCACATCTCTCCTCTATTATTATTTTCTCAAGAATGCCCCACTTTGTCAATTCTTTTTACCTTCCCTTCATTAATTCATCATTCAAGTGACCCATACATGAAAGTAGCTACATTCAATTCATTCAACAATCAACAAGCAATTTACTACAATCCATGATGAATTAACATGAATTTTCACCAACTCAAGATTCTTCATATCCAAGACTTTAATAAGTACTTTCTCTCACTACAATCATTATCCGACCCACCAAAATCATGAAATTCAAATCATCAACCCCCTTCATCCCCACAACTTCAAATCACTATATTCAACCAAAAATAAGCAACCCAACATGGATAACACATTATAATAGAAGAATGTAAGAGATTAAAGATCATGAAACCCACATTATGAAACTTAAGGTTTTCACCAATAATGGTGTTTTTGGGTCTTTAATATAGGAAAGAAGTGTATGGGGGTATGCTTTTCATACTACATAAACAAGAGAGAAGAGAATTACTTACTTGAGTTGAAGTGAAAAGTTTCACCAAGCTTCTTGGAGAAGACAACAATAGGGGAATGGGAGACGGAGAGTTACGACCTACTAAAGAGAGAGAGAGAGAGAGAGAGAGAGAGAGAGAGAGANAGAGAGAGAGAGAGAGAGAGAGAGAGAGAGAGAGAGAGAAAACCTTATTCGCTTTTTGTTTTGACTTTTCATGAGAGGGGATGAATGGGAATTTAAAATAAAGATGTGGGGCATGGGTTTTTGATAATTTTAAGGTCCTTGGGTCAACTTTGACCTATTTGACCAAAAATATTTTGGACCACAACACCCTGGCGTGGCGCCCGTCACCTCGCAACACACTTAGAAAAAAAAATTCTTGGTAAATAGGGGCTGACGCAGCGCATTGCCTATACCACCAACCTGAAAATTATTTCTTTTCCGGAGCTAACACCTAGTACCTCGTGCTAGATATCTCACCCCAGACTTAACCTTTCTCAGCTTATTTTTCCCGTTCTTTGTGCCTCTAAAGCCCTGTTCATCTCTGCAAAAATGAAAATGTTAGAAAGATGGGTTGCCTCCAACCAAGCGCCTTAGTTATATTCGTAGCATAACATTCATAGGTTTCCTCCCGTGCAGAGCCTGATTAAACGTCGCAATATGATGAATGTCACTCTCACTCCTTAAATCGAGTGAGATGAATAGGATCCTCTGTTGCACTTGCTAAATTCTCATGCAGCCTGCACCACTACCCGCTTACACCCTCCAGGCTCTACCATTGGCTTCACTGTGACATTCTCATGATAAGATGGCCACCTTTCCACTCTAAACACATTGAAGACTGTCTCCTGACCATCCATACTCATTGACATCTAACCCGACTTCACCTTTATGACCACGTATGTGGTGGCTAAGAATCCTCTCCCTAGAATGAGGGGAACTTCTACATTTACTTCTTATGAAATCCACAGGGAAGATGAAAGGTCAAACTTTAATTAAGACGTCCTCTATGATTCCTTTAAGGATAAGCAAGAGACCTGTCGGCAAGCTGTAAAGTTACTATGGTCGGATGTAGTTCACCTAAACCCAAGGTTCTAAACAAAGATGTAGGCATAAAACTAATTCTTGCACCCAAGTCACACAATGTAGAACCTACTTCCTTATTTCCAATCACCACTGGATGGTGAAGTTCCCAGGGTCTTTTAGCTTTTTAGGAATTTTATTTTGCACCTAAGAACTGCACTCTTCTGTGAGAGCCACAGTTTCAAACCTCCTTAACCTCTTTTAGTTTGCCACAATGTTCTTCAAATAATTGGAATATTTCGCAACATCATGCAAAAGCTCCACCAATGGTAAGTTAGCATGTACCTATTTCAACACATCATGAAATTTCTGTCAGACTGAATCCTCCTTCTGCTTGCTAAATCTTTGTGAAATTGGAGGGGGTGGTCTGGTTTCTACCAACTTCGGCTTTGAATTACTTGACTCACCAACCTCCTATCTGGACATCACAACCTACTCTTCCTCATATTTATTTTCTCTAGGGATCACCTCACCCAGCTCCTACCACTGCACAAAGAGTGTGCTCACATTTTTCTTGGCGTTCTTCTCGGTGTTACTCAGATGTGCCCCTTATAGTCTGTTGATCTGCTGCAGGGCCAATTGCCCCATCTATCTTTCCAACTGATGGATGGACGTATGCATCTCATTAACCACCTGAATCTGTTGCACCATCCATTTCTTCATAGTCTCCTCTAGAGAACTGCTTAGCTGCTGGCCCTGAGGTCTTTGATAAGGTGTTCTAGGGCCTTTGGAAATTATGATTCCCTCCCCATGAGGGATTTGTTGCATTAATGTACCCCTGGTTATAGCTTCTACCTGCAAAACCTCTACCACGACCTTGTTGTCCCACAAAATATACAGATTCTGGGTTAAGTGGACAACCTGAATAAGCATGGCCTTCTCCACACACCTCACATGATAGTGGTGGAGTCTGGACCTGCTAAACCTGACTTCCTGGTGGTGCAGTCACAAGATTGCTAATCACATTCACCAACTAACTTATATCCACTCGAATTTCCGCCATACCATCTACTTCAAGCCTTCCAGTCCCTTTGGCTAATGTGAATCCTCTACTTGAGTCCTGATAGTCTTGACTCCCTGATGACATGAGAATCGAAAGAGCTACAATTTTATTATAGCTCTTAGACAAAATTTGCCGTTGTGCAGTAGCGTCAAGCAATATTTTGGACTCCGGCTTCGGCCATTTTATAAAGTTATGCCCGATAATCTCCTTCGGCTGCATGTGGTGTGGGAAATCTCTCAAGTAGCCCTTATATCATTCCCAAGCGTGAGCCAAGATTTCACTATCTCTTTGCACAAACCCAGAGATCTTCCCTCTAAACTCTTTCATCCTCCTTGAAGAGAAGAACATATTAATGAACTTGTTGGAGATAACCTACCAAGTAGTGATGGAACCTGCTGGCTCATTTTGAAGTCACTCCTTGGCCTCACCAATCAATGAGAACGGAAACAACATGAGCTTTACATACACATCTAACACGTTTTGATAGTAAAAGTTCTCACTCAGCTCTACAAACGTCATTAGATGCCTGTGAGAATCCTCGTGAGGCTTGCCCTAATATTGGAAAGTGTTTTGGACCAACCGTATGGTACCTTCTTTTAACTTAAAGTTCCCATGATTGCCGAATTGATGATCACTTTAGAAGCGTTCTTGAAGTTCGGCCTAGCAAAATTTAACACTGGAACTCTCTCCTGGGTTTTCCCTGTGCCTTCTTGTTATTCTCCATAATTAACCTTGGAAAGGTTCTCTCAATTTCAGGATCAAGAGAAGACAAAAGTGGTTCTTGACTTCTCATATTTGGCATACACTGAGCACACTACACCTATCAACTTCATTCACAAACAAACAAAAACATAAAATACAAAATAGCATAATAAAAATCCTAACCTACAAAAAATCAATCAATCTTCATGTCCCTGGCAACGGTGCCAAAAACTTGATGTTGCCCAAGTGCATGCGCACATGGTCATCAAGTAATATATGATAGTGAAGTCCCGATTATGAATCCCATAGAGACTTATCAGATCAATCATTAAAGGTTATTTCTTTATTTCGCTATTCTAACAAAATAGATACAATAGGAATGGTTTGAAGAATTAAACTACTAAAAACTTGAAATGTAAAATTAACTAAAGATTGTTGCAAGCGTGTTTGTACTTTAAATAATGATGAAAATCTAGGGAATTGGAACTTTCATTTCAGGTTGAGATTTCAAGATGTGATTACGCTTGATTGATTCTTCCTAAGGTTTCCAGTTGCAAGTTACTATCTCATTTCTTGTCAGTCTCTCGAGCATCCAAGAACTATCTCATGAACCCTAACGCCTATATACATATGGTCATAGGATAAGCATAAAATGATGGTTATTCCTACTTGTATTTCAACTAGGGTTGAAGGGTATATCCCTATCCTCAAGAACAACTTCTAACCTCCAACCAATGGACCGAAGGATCTTTGAATTCCTGTTTTACATTTACTTTTAACTCTTTTGATTCCCTTTCCCAAGTTCAACCAAAAGCCAAGAGATTTACTCATAAGGTGATCAATCTAGTGAATAAACAATTAAAATAAGTAAATATAAATGACCTTTAATGAAGAATCAAAACTAGCATAAATTAGTCTTTCAAACTTCGGCCATCAACTACGGCCAAAACCCTTGGGCGTTTAGCCACTCATAGATAAGAGAAAAAACATGGAAATCATCATCATTCTCAGTAAAACAATAATGAAAAGAAGAAACCTAACTAGAACTTGTTTCTCCTCAAAAGCTGCATTTACAACCTTCAAAATGATGAACGATATAATGAATTCCTCTCTTACAAATGCCCGAGATGTTATATATATAGGTGAACCTCCAAATGACACTTTGTCCCTCAAGTATTTGGCTTAAAATTAGAAAAATCCCATCCAGGAGGGTCTGGCGCACCGCCCCATGCATATCCCCAAGGAGTTAGTCAAATTTCATCTAAAGAATGGCTCTGGGCGACTCCCACCATAGCACCAAGGACTTAGCCAAATTTATGCATTTCTAAGACCTTTGGTACCCCACTCCATCTGTGGCACCAGAGTGTTAGTCAAATTCTTGATCTTAGGACCCTTCTAGCACCCCCTTCACCCATAACCCCAGAATGTTAGGAAAATTTCCCAAGTCTTGAATGCTTCTGGGCTCCACACCATCCATCTCGCCAAGTTGTTAGTCAAATTCTCATCTCCGAATCTAAGGAACCTGGTGCCCCATGCCATCCATCGCACCAACTTTGGTGCATTTTTCTCTGAAACACAAGTGTTGGGCATGACATGCCCGCCATAGCCCTGGGACGACTTTCGCAAACTCTTCTTCTTCATACCATGAGTCATTTTTGGGTTCTTTTTCCTTGGCTCAAAACATCTAGAAACATTCATTAGCTCACAAGACACATGAAAACATGAATTCATATATTTGATAAGGATTATGAACTCAAAACAAGGCAAAATATGGATAAAACATGGCAAATTGGCATAGAATATGCCCAACATCACCCAACGAGGAGTTGGGATTGTATCCACAGGGATTTTGTCTAGATCCATAAATATGAAGCAATCCAAATATAATTTGGATCTTGAGTTATACTCAAGTTAGTGCTAAAGATGTACTTAAAATTAAACTATGATGATTAAGGTGTAATCAATAAAGAGAAATTTCTAGGAAAGTGTTCCCGCATGGGGTTGATCCTCTGAAATCACTCAACCAGGAGAAATAGAGAAAGGTTTGAAACCCTAACCAACATTTTGGATTTTGGAGTTTTGGCCCCAACCTATGATAATGGGCTTTACACAAATTTGCATGCAGTCTACTTAGCCAATTGCTAGGTGTCTCTCAAAAATCCCAACAACGTCAATCTAAAATAATTTTCTCAAATTGATTACAATTCAAACCAAAACTAATTGCTATTTGCCAATTGAATTAATCCTATATCTAGTTGAGTCTATTAAATAAGGATTAAAATCTTGGGTTATTGTTAATTGATGCTAGCCAAAATTCAATTAGATCTTTCAAGTATAATTGAAGTAATTTATCATGATTAGATGGTTTTCACCAGCAATCTCACTTTACAAAGTATAGATCAATCAAATATTAGCAAGCCCATGATCATTCCTCCCAATTAAAATCAATAGGATTCACAAACACATGGGGTTCACAACCCTATATTAGGGTTTAGTTATCCATAGTAAAAGAAGAATAAGAAGGTATTGAGTTAAGCATTATCACTTACTTAGCAATGAGAAGAGAGAGAAAACTTGAATTGATCAATTAACTTCAACAAATCATTCAATTACAACGGATATCTTCAGTGGAATGAAAAAACTATGTGAAAACTAACTCTAAAAAGCTACAACCATCCAGAACTCTCTAAAAATATTTAAAAGACTATTTATACTAAGCACCAAAAACCTTACTAAAATTCAAATTCGAAAGGACCAGGTCATAGGAACAGATGGTCTTTTGGAAAGACGGTCTGTCTCTTGAACAGTCATTTGAAATCATGTTCTGCCCCAATGCTTTCCATCTTTTGACTGATAGGCCATTTTTAAAAAAGATGGTTTATACTTCCTTCCATCAATTCCTTCACCAAATGGACTAGCTTGGAACCTACAATTCAATTGATGGTCTGTATCTTTGATATGTGGACTGCATCTTGAGTCATCCCTTGAAAACCACTTTGTGACACAATCTAGATCATCATGCAGTTGGAAGTGCGAACCACATCATGGATGTGCAGTCCATCTTTGAACTGTATCTGACATACTTTAGTGAATTTTGTGCCTCCTTTCCTCAGATCATGGGATTCCTGAAACTTAGCTAAATAGTGTTAATATTGTCTTAAATAAGCACTCAAAGATATGCAAAACTCTATGAAAAGAAGTACAAAAGTGTTGCAAAATCCCGACACATTAGAGATCCACTACGACCTATAGTTCGCTATGTTGTTGCTTTAAAAGGAGCCTAAGAACCTTGATGGCATGTCTTATACCTGAATCGAGGGCATTCCTCTTGATATGGCCTGGCTCACCACACGTGTAACATGTTCTAGGTGTTATCATCTATTAGGTGGAATGAGAGTGGTTTGAATAACCTCCCTAGCCTAAAGATCTTTGAAAATACCCTTAGAAACCCTGTCCCAAACTATAAAAACATAGTTAGAAATAACCTCCTTAAAAGACTGAATAGCTTTCGGAACCAGTACACCAGAAGATGATTGAAAACTCCTCCAAATCAAGGTTGTACCTCAAAATGAGGTGACATTGTAACCACCTACAGTACAAGACCTATCGTCCATAGCATACTAAACTTTTAAAGTTGCATGTACTTGATATCCTTGGTTGCATCCACTACATTATGAAAATTATCTTCAATAGCTGCTATATGAAAATCTACCACATAAATTAGATGTAACCCTGGATAGAAAAAGAAGACTATTTCATGACTACAGATTCTACATATGGGATGAACCCTTCTTGTATAAGATAGGACTAGATCAGTTGGTCAGAAGATGTGTTCCCGAGGGAGAAATACACCAGATTTTGGAAAGGATCCATTCTTCACCTTATAGAGGACACCACGGGGAGATAGAACCGCAACAAAGGTCTTTCAAGCTGGATTTTATTGGCCCACCCTGTTCAAAAATGCATATCTATTTGCTAAATCATGTGACAGTTGTCAGAGAACAGGGAATATCAAGAGGAGGGAAATGCTTCAAAGGTGAATTATGGAAGTAGAAGTATTTGACTGCTGGGGAATTGATTTTATGGGACCTTTCATCCCTTTGAATGGGAAAAAGAATATTCTGGTAGCAGTTGATTATGTGTCAAAGTAGGTGGAAGCTGTAGCACTACCAACCAATGATGCGAAGGTAGTGACCCGGTTTTTGAAGAATAATATATTCACCTATTTTGGTACACCCAGAGCCATCATTAGTGATGAAGGTACACACTTCTGCAACTAACTCTTTAATAATCTGCTGGCTAAGTATAATGTGAAGAATAAGGTAGCAACATCCTATCACCCACAAACCAGTGGACAGGTAGAAGTGTCAAATTGAGAAATCAAAAGAATTATTTATAAGACTGTGAGTACAAACAGAAAAGATTAATCTAGTAAGTTGGATGATGCACTATGGGCTTACCGGACAGCTTTCAAAACTCCTATTGGTACTTCACCATATAGGTTAATTTTCGGGAAAGCATGCCATTTACCAGTTGAGTTAGAACACCGAGCATATTGGGTCATCCAAAAGTTAAATATGGATTTGAAAGCTACTGGTGAGAAAAGATTGCTGCAACTACATGAGCTTGATGAGTTCCATTTCAATTCATTTAAAGATGCAAAAATGTACAAGGAGCAACTAAGAGGGTGCATGAAAAGTGTATTCAACCTCACGAGTTTCAAGTAGGAAAGTTGGTCTTCTTGTACAACTCAAGGGTAGATAGGTGGCGGAGGGCGCCCGGATGATCCAGAAGTGTTGAAATTTGGCTAACTCCTTGGTGCTAGGGATGGGGTTGGGCGCCCGAAGACAAACTTATGAGGAAACTTTGAGCCCAGTGTTCGGCTCTTTTTATAACTATTTGAGTCTGAACTATAGTAATGAGCATGCTGAGGCTAAAACAAACATGTAGGGAAGTAATTTATCGATACAATTGGGTTAATCTTTCCTTCGGTTGCTAGTCAAGAATTATTGCCTATGGATTAAAACTCTCGTATTCAACCCAACTTAAGAATCATGAACCCTCCACCTACATTTCTGTGATAAAAAGAAATTCATGTTCTAGCCATACAAACCCAATTCCGTAATTGACTAATACGACTTTCAGATATATTTCTATTCTGAAGGTAAATCAATTCTCAATTTTCCCAAACTAAGAAGAGATCATATTCTACCAAT
>JACEIK010004885.1:51634-70851 GCA_018107945.1 Datura stramonium
CCTAAATGGTTGGTCCCCAATCTAGATGATTTTCACCACGCAACTTGGTCTGTATACGGGTGTACTTTAGTTGACCCTTACCCTTAATATCGGATTAGCTCTCCCCGAAAAAGTTCAAGCTATTAGATGAGGGTTGATAGCCTCAAATCTTCGTTGTTAATCCTTTTTCCCATTCTTTACCTCTTTGATCCGGTAAGTAAAAATAAGGCAAGTCCTAATGTTTGCAACCATCGAGAATCAATCAAAACGAAGGGAAAAACAATACATGCATAAAAGCTCGTTCAAGAATCACTAAGTGTTTTTACGTATGTGTGTTAATTCATCTTGGTTCCCACAAACCTAGTTTATGGGTTTAGCTACTCATATTTCTATTATCGCAATCATAAAATATTGAAGAAATCATAATTGCAACTTACAAATTATTGTAGAATAAAAACCATGTAGATTGAATAAAACTCCAATGTTGCTTTCGTTTCTTGAATCAAGAACAATTGATCAATACCAAAATTATAGTTAAAACTAATAAACTCGGCTAACTCAATTGTCTAAAAATCATTCCAGAAGTATCTCAGAAATCGTCTTCCAAAAATAAACCTAAATTGGGTATTTATAATTCCAAGAAATCCTTTTCCGAAATAAAATTGGAAACCAGGTCGGTAGTGGCAATGGGCTAGGTGAAGGGTCATTTGGCCTTCTAATGAGTCATTCCTTACTTTACATTAGTCGTCCTAAACATCGCACTCAGTCGTGGAACCGGGTCACCTAAAGACTCGTCGTGCCTGAGCACGAGTCGTTAGGTCCCTTATGGATTGACTCCTTCAAAACTCCAATGCACTTAACAAATGATTCCAGTGGCCTGCCAACGAGTCATTTCATCTGATGACGACTCGTTATGTCTATCGTCAACTTCACTGCCCACTTTGTTGAAATTTTCTCTTTGAATCCTCACAATTGACCTCACGACTCGTTACCTGTTGTAACGAGTCGTTCCTCCAACTCATCAAGCACACTTCCTTTCTTCTTCCAAACTCCAACCTTTTCTCACGCCTTAAGGTCATGCCTCCTGCAAACGACTTGTTAAGTGTCTGGCAATCACCTTTCAGTTATTTTTAGCATTAATTTGACCAAATTCACTTCCAAACCTGTTTTCCTGCACACTAAGCACAAAACACATCATACATATATAAACATACCTGGAATGTGCATTATTTCTTGGTTTTAAGCTTCGATAGTGCCGTAAAATCACGGCACATCACACCCCCATTCCACGAGCCTCATCACGGCTCATTGTAAGCTTCAACGGGCCGTGGTTCCCACCCGTTGTCTCCACTGCAAAAGTCCACAGCCCTACCATGACTGCTAGCGATGGCTCATTGTTTCTTATAACTAGTTGTTGAATCAACCGTCGTTTCCCCCTAACATCTGAACTCCTGAACCCACGACCACAAATGATGGCGCGTGGTTACTTACCACGAGTCGTGGTACCTGTTGTTCTGCAACCTTTTTCCCAACTTTCAAAAGTTTTGCATTTTAGCTTCCCAAGTCTACTCCTAAGCACTTCCGGGGTATTACAATATCTCTCCCTTGGGAAAATTTGTCCTCGAATGTAGGAAAAAAGCAACAAACAGAAACATACAATTTATCATAACCCTATACTGATCGTTTTAATCGAAATTTTCACGGAATGACTACCTCCGAATAAAACCACATAGTTGAACTGATCTCATGCTTCATATACACATTCATAAACATAAAAGAAACTTGCATACATGAACAGAACATAAAAACTAAATGGGATCATAGGGTAGAACTGATACCTCAAGTCGGAACTGAGCGGATAGAGAAAAAATGTGGGTATCTAGTCATCATATCCGCTTCGGCTTCCCATGTAGCTCCCTCAAAATGTTGATTTCTCCATAAGACCTTAACTGAAGCTACTTCTTTGTATCTCAACTTCCAAAATAGACGATCCAAGATTTTAACGGGAATTTCTTCATAACTGAGGTTGTCTTTCACCCCAATGCCATCTGCCGGGACTACCAAGGTTGGATAACCTAAACACTTTTTCAAAAGTGACACATGGAAAAATGGATGAACTGAAGATAACTCTAATGCCAAGTCCAACTCATACGCCACCTTACCAACTCTTTTCATAACCCGGTAGGGACCAACATAATGGGGGCTGAGTTTCCCTTTCTTTCCGAACCGCATGACTCCCTTCATGGGAGTTACCTTTAGAAATACCTAGTCGTCCACATCAAACTCTAAATCCCTTCTCCTCACATCGGCATATGATTTCTGACAACTATGAGCGGTCTTTAACCAGTCTCTTATCAACTAGACCTTTACCATGGCCTTGTGAACCGATTCAGGTACTATCATGGCTGCCTCACCAACCTCAAACCATCCGACGGGCGATCTACACCTTCGCCCCTAAAGAGCCTCAAACTGTGCCATCTGGATACTAGAGTGGTAGCTTTTATTACAAGAAAACTCGATTAAGGGAAAATGAACATCCTAACTACCTTTAAAATCCATAACACATTCTCTCAACATATCCTCAAGAGTCTGGATTGTTCATTCCGCCTAACCATCCGTTTGCGGATGGAATGCTGTACTGAGCTTAACCTTGAGTCCCAAGTTCCCTCTTAAAGGACCTCCAGAACTGAGAGGTAAACTAAGTACCTCGATCTGAAATAATAGACAAGGGCACTCCATGAAGTCAAAAAAACTCCCGAATATACATCATGGCATAGTCATTCGCTGAATTTGTGGTCTTGACCGGTAGGAAATGTCCAGCCTTAGTTAACCTATCTACCACCATCCAAATGGAGTCATAGTGTCGGCGAGTATGAGGTAGGCCTGTAACGAAATCCATATTAATCTCTTCCCACTTCCAAGTTGGAATGCTAATATCCTGAAGTGCACCTCCCAGCCTTTGATACTCGACTTTCACTTGCTGACAGTTGGGACATTTAGCTATGAACTCCGCAATATCCTTCTTCATACCATCCTACCAATATATTTCACACAAGTCCCGATACATTTCCGTGGATCCCGGATGGATGGAATATCAGGCACCATGTGCCTCATGCAATATTCGAACCCTAAAATTATCGACGTTTGGAACGCATAGTTGACCCTGGTATCATAGCCCACCATCTCCCCCTTGGGAGAAAACCTCCACCTTCTGACTCCACACCGCCTCCTTCAGCTTCCTCAATATTGGATCCTCATCTTGCCTGGATTTAACATCAACCACCAAGGATAATTCTGACCCATTTTGGACAACACTGCCATCAGTCGAGTCGATCAATCTAACTCCAAGTCTTGAAAGTGAGTGAACATATTTCACCAATTCCTTATTCCCATAATCCACATGGGACACACTCTCCATTGAGAACCTACTAAGCGCATCCGCAACCACATTTACCTTTCCCGGGTGGTAAAGGACACTCATGTCATAGTCCTTAAGTAACTCCAACCACCTCCTTTGCCAAAGATTTAGCTCTTTCTTTGAGAACACATATTGCAAGCTCTTGTGATCCGTGAATACATCCACGTGGACCCCATACAAGTAATGCCACCATATCTTCAATGCGAACACCACCACGGCCAACTCGAAATCATGGGTCGGGTAATTTTTTTCATGAACTTTCAGTTGTCTCGAGGCATATGCTATTACCTTCCCACGTTGCATCAACACACACCCCTGTCTGACTCTCGAAGCATCGCAATACACAACAAAGCCATCAGCACCCTCGGGCAAAGTCAACACAGGGCTGAAGTGAGTCGGGTCTTCAACTCTTGGAAGCTTTTCTCACAAGCATCCGACCATTGGAACTTCACCTTTTTATGAGTCAACTTGGTCAAAGGAGCCGCAATAGATGAGAAACCCTCAACAAGCCTCCTATAGTAGCCATCTAGACCCAAGAAACTCTGAATTTTCGAAGTATTCACCGGTCTAGGCCAATTCTTCACCGCCTCAATTTTTCTGGGAATCTACCCTTATGCCTTCGCTTGATACCACATGACCCATAAATTCCATCGAGTCTAGCCAAAATTTGCACTTACTAAACTTCGCATATAGTTGATGATCCTTGAGCGTCTGAAGTACTACCCTCAGGTGAGCGGCATGCTCCTCCTCGCTCCGTGAGTATATCAAGATGTTGTCAATGAACGCAATCACGAACATGTCCAAATATGCCTTAAATACCCTGTTCATTAGATCCATAAAAGTTGCAGGAGAATTGGTTAGTCCGAAAGACATAACAACAAATTTGTAGTGACCATACTGAGTCCTGAAAGCGGTCTTTAGGATGTCACTCTCCCGAACCTTGAGTTGGTGATACCTGGACCTGAGATCAATATTGGAGAAGCACTTGGCACCCTGAAGCTGGTCAAACAAATCATCGATCCTGGGTAAGGGGTACCTATTCCTTACAGTAACCTTGTTCAACTGCCGATAGTCAATACACATGTGAAAGGAACCGTCCTTCTTTCAAACAAATAGAACTGCTGCACCCCATGGAGACTAGCTCGGTCTAATGAAGCCCTTATCTAGCATATGGGCATGCTCTGCGCATGTGTCAAAACCTACTGCACCCATAACAAACATTTGAACCGAGCAAGCACTCCCTGGTATGACTCTGATCACCCCTAGTTCTAGATGGAACACTAGCTGATAATGGTGTTGGGGCTAGTGACCTATGCTGAAATTGTGGGGGTAGCCACCGCCCGACCTCTAATGTGAAAACCCACGGCTATCTGTTTGAGCCCTCATTTCCTCCCTTTACCTCGCATGAGCCGCCTCCATCTGCTAGGCGTACAACACTATACGAGGAAAGACAATATCCTGGTAGAGCATAGCAGTCCTGCAATCCTTGTCTAGATAACTAGCCACACCATGAACGAATCGGCTCACCCCCACCCTCTGATCCATCTCTAACTCTGGGGCATACTTTGACAAACAAGTGAACTCAAGTGAATACTCCAGCACTGTCGTCTTTTCTTGCTGGATTTTCACAAATTCAGCTTCTTTCAACTCCCTCATCTCCCGAGGGAAGAACTTGTCGAGAAAGACCATATGGAACTCATCCTAGCTAATAGGGCCCGCCACTGCTTCCCTGTTATCCTTCCATTGCTTGCACCAAATATGAGCGACCTCTTTTAGCTGATAAGAGGCCAAGTCCACACACTCCCCATTTGTCAACTCCATAACCTAAGTGACCTTCAAGATCCCTTCAATAAACTCATATGGATCCTCGTCCACCCTTGACCACGTAAACTCAAGAGCGTTCATCCTCAAGAAGTCTTTAATCCGAGCCGCCGCTGCATTACCATTATGTGGGACCTGCGCAACAGCCTGCTGCTTTACCTAAGTGGTCAAGGCCTGCGCCAACATCTGAATAGCCACCCAAAACTCAGTGTGGGCAGCTGGCACTAGTGCCTGGGGCTCCTAAAGGGGTGGGGCTTGCTGATGCCCATGGTCATTGCCATCTCCGTGGACTTCATCATTTCCATTCCTCCTTCCACTCATTCTCCTAGTAACATAATTCTGCAATCGCGAATTGCACGAATTAGAAGGGTGGAGAGACTTGTCATCGCACAACATAGAACATGAAAAGAAGGAAACCTTTCCTAAAAGTCTAGTAGCCTCTCCGTCATAGGTGTGGCGCGCTTCACAATCATGAAAAAGACTCTACTTAACGCGGCATTCAGACACCCAAGGACACTTTAAAGCTATGGCTCTGATACAAAGTTTGTCACGACCCAAACATACACCCGGATCATAGACACGGGACAAGGGACCCCGAGAGATCCCAAGTCGACCCATGGCACATGCATACATCTAATATCATTTAAGTAAAGTGGAATACTTAACATAAACATAGAAGAAACATTAACATAACATGACACCAGAAATATTTAGCGTAAACATGAGCTGAATACTATGCATTGTCTTAAAGCGTCTAATACATAAGGTGGGTTGATGGGACAACATCCCCAACTAACCCGACCAATACTGAAACATAAATAATATGAAAGTCTATCAAATTGTCCACGAAACATGAGGACTCACCAGTAATCTGAGTGCGCGGGCTGGGATGGGAGAAAGATGAGGATGAGCCGGAGATCCGGACCCTGTATCATGAAATGATACAACATAGAAGGTATGCGGTTAGTACGTGGAATGTACCAAGTATGCAAGGTAAGTAAAATGGACATTTAAAAGTAAAACAAAACTCATAAGTAATGTAGGAGAAGGACATCATAC
Source organism: Datura stramonium (assembly GCA_018107945.1). Lineage (NCBI taxonomy): Eukaryota > Viridiplantae > Streptophyta > Magnoliopsida > Solanales > Solanaceae > Datura > Datura stramonium. The sequence goes on from JACEIK010004885.1 coordinate 57,912, forward strand.
ATATACCATAAACTTCATAAGAAAACATAAGGCCCAAGGCTTTCAAATCATTCATGAAGCGTTCATAATCATAATCGAAAGTAAACATTATCAAAACATAAATTGAGCCTGATCTCGAGAAAAATAGCATGCCCGAGTGATGCTTTATACCTTAATTTAGTCTTGTTTATCTAATTAATTATATACATTCTCATGTAATTTTATGTAAATGTGAATATATGGCTAACCAACATGATTAGTCCTTGTTTTGTAGGTTTCAATGATTTTGAGGAACTAATTTACAAGTTGGTGAAAAAGAGGAATGGAGTCGGGAGCAAATGGCGAAAAGTCGGCAAGGAGTGCGTGAAACCAGCCCACTGTGCGTTGGCAACGTGCCACGGCAGAGCGAGGCTGCGCGACCATGGCGTGCCACGCCCCTGCCAGGCACGCGAAGGCGTAGGCAGGCTCCGGCGTGCCAGCAACGTGCCACGCCGGGGGCGCACGACGAGAGGAAGGCCAATGCGCTGCATGGGCGGCGTGTCACGCCCAGCGTGGTGACACTCGCGGTGTTGGGCGACGAGCCCGCAAGAGTGACGGGTCGTGCAAGTAATATAGTGGCTCTTTTTAAAGAACTGGAATGTCGAACCCAGGAGGTGGACCCATTCCTCTAACTACCCATTTCTAGTGTGATCTTAAATATCTAAAGTGTTGGTGATGGACATTTTCGTTTGAGATAAATTAAGTCTAAGTTTGGGTCAACGAAATATTCTGAAAGTGCTCTAGGAGCAACATAGAGTTAAAACCAGATAATCATGCGATACTACGGTTGCAATGGAATAAGCATGGGACTATATATTGTTATTTCACATAACTGGAATTGCATGTTCATGGTCTTTCGAGCCTCTAAACACGGCAATCTAGCCTCAATGCGGCATTGTGGCGGAGTTTAATTTTTCTAGTCGCGGGAATCAATTATGTTGTGGTTTTACGGGGAAACGATTAAGGACTTTCGTACGTCTAACCATTTAACTTTAACTTAGCCTCACAACTACTTCCTTCAGTGGTGATGTGACATCCCAAGTTGGTCTTTCATAACCCCGTGTGTCAACCAAGCAAGGTGTTAGGTATATTTCTATCCAAACACGGAATCTCTCTCGAGATTACTTCATGCTCCTCCTTTCTCATGTCCTGACCTAGGTAATGCCTTCTCAAATATTTCCCAAGCTAAAAAATATGCTTTTCCATGGTGATCAATCATAAAAAACCAACAAATCGGAATGCAAGACAAAAATAACAATCAATAACTTAATTCCAAAACAATTTCATAAAATCGCAATCATAATCCATGGCTTCAACCCTAGAGGAAGGGTTCTAGCCATTCATGTTCGTAAAACTCTCTACACTACTATTAATCTACTCTTAATCTACATAATTACACGATATTGGTAGATGAGAAGGGAATTTGACAAACCCTAGATGAGTTCTCACACTTCTCCCTTCACTCCTAGGCGGTTTTCCAGAATAAAATCGTGACCAAATGGAATTAGGAGCTAAGGGTCCTATTTATAGTAAATGGAAAACGTGCGTAATTTGGCCTGTCGTGGAACGGCTCCGTGTCTGCAGGTGTATCGCGGAGCACTGCCCTCATGGAGGCATCGCGAAAGCTCACTGATCGCCACAGAAAATCGGCCTCGATAGCACCCAGCCGCGTTGGCAGCGTGGCACGCTGCTGGGCGGCGCGTTGCAGCCTCTTGGTGCGCAGCAACCCTGCCGTGGCACGTTGCCAATGCACAGGTGGGCTGTTTGGGCAGCTTTGCCTGCCGTGGCACGTTGCCGTCTTGCGAGTGGTACATTTGAGCCTCTTTACCGACGTTCGTGTGTTGATTCCTTCTCCAAGCCTCTACTTCACCAACTCATGGATTAGCTCCTCAAAAGTCATCAAAACCTACAAAACAAAGGCTAATCATGTTAGTTAGCACATATCTTCACATTTATATAAAATCACATGAAAATGTATAAAATAGCTTAGACAACAAGACTAATTTAAGTTATAAGCGTATCACGGGCATGATATTTTTGCCCGTGATCACAACCCCCACACTTAAAGCCTTGTTCGTCCTCGAACAACCCCTTTAACATATCATGCATATGGAGACTCCCCATAACTAATTTAGCAAGTTAATTCAAGCTACGGCCCTAATGATTACGTAAGATACAAGAAGGCTAAAGAAGCTAGAGCATGTACAGATTTAATCACCAGAGATGAAATACAACTATGTTAAGACTTCTTAACCTCAAGAATCGACTCTCAATATCAACAAACTCATACAAATCAACTGATTAAGAAATCCCACATGAATTATATCCTTCATTCAACATGTGCCCTCGCGGAAGGAAAGTTACCCAATCACACGCAAAAAACAATTTTTACATCACAACATGTGTGGGTACATAAATAGAATTACACTCACTCTCACAAAGGAATTCACATGCATCATGTCATGACCCATAAGCTTGCCCTTAGTGTTTTACTCCACTAATTTGAGGATGTATGAATGTAAGATCCAATAGGACTTTGTAGGTTTGTAATATAACTTCGGTCAGGTAGGTACTATTATGGCCAGTAATAGTGACTATCTTTCCCTAAGCACTTTCAATACATCACGCCCTCATTACGAACTTCCCTTCCCTTACTTCACCTTTTTATCCTTGGTAATTTTCTTTTTTCCTCTTTTGTTTCCCCTTTTATTTAGGCACTTTTGACTTGTCGATGAGAGCTCTATGAATAATTTTTCATTACTTTATTTTCTTACTCCTTAACAATAATCAACCATTTTCACACAAGTGCACCTTTGACCTTTTCTCAACTTCTACCACTTGCTACTTTTCCTTTCTTTTCATTCTTCTTACTCCTTTACTCTTTCGGATTTTTCTTCTCCACGCGCTTAGGAGCTTTGGGTCAAATTCAAGGTTAATGAAAGAAAAGGTAAACATGTTGCGGCTATCAAAGAATAGGCTCAAGGCTCAACAGGGCTAACTAGGATTAATTTTTCAAGGTAGGTAAAATGGGGTAAAAATTAAGTTCATTCAAGAAATGCCCTAAATCATCTCCTACAATTCATCCTTCATTACGTTTAATAGACACACCAGGCAAGTTCTAGACAATCCACAATAGCATAGAATGCTCAAAAACCTTACACTCATGGCACATGCTCAATTCAAGATGCATTCAGCGGACTCTTACTCAGCTAATCACACGAATTCAAAATTAAGCTTCAGTTATATTGAGTCAAATTCAAGAGCCTAAGTGTCTCAAACAAAGTTATACACTTGCATGCTTCAACACTGAACTTACTTGCATCTTACAATCATGTCTAGCACATAACAAGAACATCAAGCATCCATTAGCTACAATTTCAAAAACCCGACATCTATCGACTAATTTTCCTCAAGACGGTCGTCATCCATTCGTCGTCGAGCTTGAGTCTCTAACATGACTAAAACATTATATACAGACAAAAAAAAAAAGAAAAATAAAATAAAATTTTATTCTTCGGTTAAAAAAAAACCCCGTCGGAAAAGAAGCGAAAAGAAAAATCAACGGGTAATGAAGTCATGCTTGACTCACAAAGATGTTTCAAATTTTTCAATTCTTATCACACAAGCATTACATTCACCAACAATTCGTTAAGCACAAACATTTTGAAATTTCATTGAAATTTCTCTCACTCACTTAAATCATGCTATGTCCTCATAGCATCAAATTAACGTTTTAAGAGGGTGAGAAATACTCAATGAGCCTTTGAGCCCTAGCTAGTAACTGCGTTTTTCCGCGGCTTGCACAAGTGGGTGGTCGACCCCACCCTTTTCTTTTCCATGCTTACTAGCTTCCTCCTCAGAGGTACTCAGACTTCCCTCTACCTGTGCCTAACTTTCCACAAAAGCACAAACAAAAATGAAAATAACAAAATCAAGATAAAAATAAAAATTACACATTTGTACAAGGGGCCTTGGGTTGCCCCTCCCCAGCGGCGCCTTATTTTACGTCGTGGCCGACGTGGACTGCCCTTTTCAGGACATCCTCATACCTGGGTTCTCTTTCGAGAACCATCTCCTTTTCTTCTGCTGTTTTGGAGGAAACAGCCTCCACTCTGTTCCTCCTTTCTCCAACTTCTTTTCAATTTGAAGCCCTTTTATCGGACTGAAATTTGAACACTTGATATTGCCTTTGGCCATGCACTTGTGGGATCCTCCACCCCACACTCATCCTCTGCCAACACTTACCTGACAAAGGTTTCTGTAGTGTGCGGATGGGTTTATTTCTTGGTAGACACGGAAGGTTTCTTCTTCATCCTCGACCCTCATTTTCAAGGTCCTTCTTTCAAGTCAATCAGCTTTGCTCCTCCGGTGGCTAAGAATGGTAGTCCCAAGATTAGGGGTACCTGGTCGTCAACTTGAAAATCTAAAACAATAAAATCAGCAGGTATAATAAATTTACCTACTTTGATGAGAAGGTCCTCTATGATTCCATCAGGTGTCACTGCGACTTGGCTCGGCCAGCTGCGGCATCAACCTTGCGGTCTCGGTCTTCCCAACCCCAAGGTGTTGAATAAGGATAAGGGCAATAGATTGACTGCTGCCCCTAAATCACACAAAGCTCAGGTACTTCAGCTTTACCAATTTGTATGGGAGGGTAAAACTCCGGGGTCTTTGAGCTTCTTTGGCACAGTTTGCTCAATACCCTATGGCTGCACTCTTCAGTCGATTACTCTGATCGGACATCCACCAATCTGACTTTGTTTCGCCATCCATCCTTCAAGTATTTAGCATACTTGGGCATTCCCTGCAAGACATCAATAAGAGGCAAATTTATGCGAAGTTCTTTGAAACTCTCGCAGAACTTTTTGAAACATTCCTCGTCCTTGCTCTTTTGAATCTACGAGGGAAGGTTGGTGGTGGTCTTTGTGCTGGTTGCAATGAAGATTGCACATCTTGTTGTCCAGCACTCTGATTTGCCTCAGTCTCGGTGGATGGTCCTGGTCTTACCAACTTCGGTTGCACCTCCTTTCTCAACTCTTTAGGCACCGCATCGGCCTGCTTGCTCGCTTCTAAGGCCCGATGGCATTGATTTGCGGGGTTAGGATCTGCATCGCTTGGTAATCCCCCTTGCGGCCTCATGTTTTGAGCAGCTGTTATCTGACCCACTTGTTTTTCAAGATTGCGGGTGGCTACTTGCTGATTCATTAAGTCTGTTGCCATCCTCGCGATTTTTACGCTTCTAGCCCGATTACGGGTCTCCATAATTTTCTCAGTGTTTCCTCATGCGGCTGCTACTATGCCCCTCAATCTGCCTATTCTGCTGATACTGATGTTGTTGAGTTTGCATAAAGTCTGGCACCCAGTTTCCAAGAAGAATTCGGGTGGCCTATTAATTTCTGTTGGAGTTGTTCCCAAAATTCGGATTCTGTGCACATTACCAACAAAATTGGTAGATTCCGGATTAGCCACAAGATTCTGCGTTGTGCCCATTATTACCACAAATTTCACGCACCAACTAGGAGCTTGCTGAACTACATTGACCTGGCCCTGGTGTTGGTGCATACTCAGTTTATTGAACTGAGTCAGCATTTGATGTTGGGCAAGCTAACTCTGTTTTGCCAAGGCATTCAAACCATGCATACCATCAGCTTGATCTTCTTCCTGCCCCCCTCTTGATGACTCGCTGTGCCACTCTAGATTTCCTTGTGCAATTCTGTTCAACAAAGTGTACAACTCATCATATGTCTTCTCCAAGGCTTGCCCACCCAGCTTTGTAGAGTCTAGTAATATTTTTTTATATGTGGGTCTAGACTTTACACAAAGGTATGGGCGGCACTTCATTCGGTGCTGATGATGGGGACAGTCTCTCAACAATTACTTAGTTTCCCAAGCCATATACAAGTTCTCACATCAGGCTTCTGCTTGAAGCTGAGTATTTCACTTCTCAACTTGTGAGTTTTTCTGAAAGAAAGAATCGATAAGGAACTTTCTAGCCAAGTCATTCCATGAGAGATTATGGAGTTCGGTGGCTCAGCCTTCATCACTTTTGTCGCCCTTCTCAACAGTGAAAATGGGAAGGTCCAGTCGGACATAATCTGTGGACATGCCGGTGGGGACAAACGTGTCACTAATCTCCTAGAAAGCTCACGTAGTGCTGCTGCGGGTCCCTCGCTGTGCCATTCCGGTAGACTGACCACTAGAATGTAACAGCTGCACCATATTCTGTTTAAATAAAAGTTCCCTCCAAGCTCCGGTTTACGGATACTAGAGGTCACATTCATCGCTGATGGAATTGCCACTTCGCGAACTGGTCTTCTTGTGCCATTGCTTCCGATGACAAGCGTACTTGCCGCCAGTGGTTTTTTTTGTTGTACCTTTCTTGAAGTCTCCTCAACTTTTGCTCTGACTACTCTCCCTTTGCAAATGGATTGACGTTCGGGTTCAAGCAACGGTTCCACAAGCTCTCTATTTCTAGCCGGCTCGGCGGGCCAACTGCACCTGCAAATAGACAAAGTAAGACCAAGTTTCTCAACACTTAAGGAAATTTTAAAATCACACAAAACAGATAGAATTATCAAAACCGCGGAAGTCCCTGACAACGGCGCAAAAGCAGCGAGCCCGCAAGTGTACGGGTCGTGCAGTAATATAGTGGCTCTTTTAAGAACCGGAATGTGGAACCCACAGGGACTGGACCCATTCCTCAACTACCCATTTCTAGACGATCTTAAATATCTAAAGTGTTGGTGATAGACATTTTAGTTTGAATAAATTAAGTCTAAGTTGGTCAGCAAATAATGCAGTGCTCTGGAGCAACATAGAGTTAAAACCGAGATAATCATGCGATACTACGATTTGCAATGGAATAAACATGGGACTATCAATTGTTATTTCACATAACTGGAATTGCATGTTCATGGTCTTTCGAGCCTCTAAACACGGCAATCTAGCCTCCCTTTGCAGCATTGTGAGGCGGAGTTTAATTTTCTAGTCGCGGGAATCAATTATGTTGTGGTTTACGGGAAATGATTAGGGACTTTCGTACGTCTAACCATTTAACTTTAACTTAGCCTCACAACTACTTTGTTGAGTGGTGATGTGACATCCCAAGTTGGTCTTTCATAACCCCGTGTGTCAACCAAGCAAGGTGTTAGGTATGTTCTATCCAAACAACTGAACCTCTCCGAGATTACTTCATGCTCCTCACATTCTCATGTCCTGACCTAGGTAATGCCTTCTCAAGCTATTTTCCAAGCTAACAAATATGCTCATGGTGATAAATCATAAGAACAACCAACAAATCAGAATGCAAGACAAAAATAACAATCAATAACTTAATTCCAAAACAATTTCATAAAATCACAATCATAATCCATGGCTTCAACCCTAGGAAGGGTTCTAGCCATTCATGTTAAATCACTTCTCTACACTACTATTAATCTACTCTTAATCTACATACTTACACGAGATTGGAAGATGAGAAGGGAATTTGACAAACGCTAGCTGAGTTCTCCCACTTCCCCTTCACTCCTATGCAGTTTTCGAATAAAATCGTGACCAAATGGAATTAGGAGCTAGGGTCCTATTTATAGTAAATGGAAAACGTGCGTAATTTGGCCTGTCGTGGAACGACTCCGTGTCATGGAGTGTCGCGGAACCTTTGCCTCCGTGACCACGAAGGCATCGCCCAGCTCCTTTGAAATCGCCGAAAATCGGCCTCGGCAGCACCCTGCTGCGTTGGCAGCGTGGCACGCTGCTTGGGCAGCGCGTTGCAGCCCTCTTGGTCACACCAGCCACCATGCCGTGGCACGGTGCCAATGTGCAGGTGGGCTATTTTGCACAGCCTGCCTGCCATTGCACGTTAGATGCGCGGTGGGCTGTTTTGGGCCTCCTCTTTGCCGACGTTCGTGTGTTGATTCCTTCTCCAAGCCTCTACTTCACCAACTCATGGATTAGCTCCTCAAAGTCATCAAAACCTACAAAACAAAGGCTAATCATGTTGGTTAGCACATATCTTCACATTTATATAAAATCACATGAAAATGAATTAGATAACTTAGACAACACGACTAATTTAAGTTATAAAGCGTATCACGGGCATGATATTTTTGCCCGTGATCATTGGCATCTGGAGGCAAATTCCAGAGAGCCTCCGCGTTACCTCCGTGTCACGGAGGCGGGTGATCACGGGCAAAAATAGCATGTCTAAGTGATGCTAGCAAATTAACCTTGTTTATCTAAATTATTTTATACATTTTCATGTAATTTACATATAAATGTGTATGTTCTAACCAACATGATTAGTCTGTGTTAATAGGTTTTAATGATTTTAGGAACTAAATCGGAAGTTGGTGAAGAAAGGAGATAATTCGGAAGCAACAGACGAAAGTCGGCAAGGAGAACCATGGCAAGGCTAGCCGCGCCAGGCGTGCCACGCTGTGCGTGCCACGCCCAGTCCGTGCCACGCCAATGCCGAGCATGCGCGCAGCGCAGCAAGAGGCACGACCGACGGCGCGCCCAAGGTCGTGTCACGGCAGGCCGCCCGCGCGACAGGGTGCCATCGCGCTGCCGGAGCCGGCGTGACACGCTGCCAACGCGGCGGTGCTGCCTAGGAGGTCGAGTTTTAGGCAATTTTCCAGAAAGCCTCCGCGTTTGGGCCGTGTCACGGGAGGCAATGCTCCGCGTTGCACTCCGTGACTGCCGTTGCCTACCCGGCCCCGGGGAAAAATTCTACTAATATAAATAGCACACTTAGGTTTATTTTGAGATATTCTGACTTGGTGGAGCAAGAACGTGGGTTACAGGCAGTTGAGAGGACGAAATTCTTAGGGTTTTCTCTTATCCTTTCTCCTTTCTTTCAATTGTTTGTATGGTTTACACTCATTTAACGATGTTTAATCCACAAATGAGTGGCTAAATTCACTTCTTGCAGAGGTTAAGAACATTTGTAGTGAAATGTAATTGTTGATTATACGGTTTTTCCATCTTTTCTTTCATGGTTGTTCTATTAATTCTTGTTCTTACTGCATTACTATCTGGCCAATGTTAGCAAGTATATCTTAAAGTCCGGTTTCACTCGAGAGAGCACGTGCGGAAGGATTGTGAATTAATAGGATATGATCTCTCCTTAGTTTGGAAAAATTGAGAATTGATTTACCTTCAGGATAGAAATATGCCTGAAAGTCGTATTAGTCAAGTGTGGAATCGGTTTTGTATGGCTAGAACTTGAATTTCTTCTTATCACGGACATGTAGGTGGAAGGTTCATGATTCTTAAGTTGGGTTAAATACGAGAGTTTTATCCATAGGCATAAGTTCGACTAGAAACCGGAGAAAAGATAAACCATGCATATCGATAATTAATTTCTTTACATGTTCATTGAAAGCCTCGGCAATATCACATTCATGGTTGAACTCACTTATATGTTTTCTAACACAAACTGTGGTATAAAATTAGACAACAAAATATCTTGAAACTTTTCTATATTTATGCGCATTTTTAGAGTTACAGTAAATTGACACTTGAGGTGATTTTGCCCTGTAGTCCAGTCCCTGTGGGATCGATACTTGGCTTACTTGAGCCACCCACTACTTGTTCGACCACGTCACTTGCGTGTAGTCATCCAGAGACAGCCGAACAAGTTTTTGGCGCCGTTCTTTGGGGGGCTGGCAATTGGTAAAATTTTTCTTAAGTGTTAGTTTACTATTTCTATATAAGTGCTGACAACTTGGTCTTAGTGTTTGTTTGTTCTTTTTTATTTTTTTGGATACCCTTCTTGACATGACATCATGGAATACAAATGATTTAAATGGTGGATACTCATATTTTGGCGAATCTTGTATGAATTTCGGAGGACACCACTTGTGGCAACTGCTGTAACACTTGCAACATATGTGGTGGTCAAGATGGCCATTGGGATGGCTGTCCGAATGTATACTCCCCTCCCCGAGCCCCTACTTTATGATCCTTCTATTGTTTTGATGAATGTATAGGCACTTGTGAAAATGAGGACTTGGGACACCAAGCCCGAATAGAAGACATCTTTGAAACAACTCCTCGGACAATCAGAGAGACAATGAAGGAGGCAATACTTTAACATTGAAATAGTTCAGGAAGAGGAGAATGCAGAGGCTCTAAAAGGATGAGTGTTAAATTCACGGAGATGATTCTTTGAAATTTGAAGCTTGTGATAAATTGCCGGAGTAACGGTTGGCAGGCGGTATTCAAGAGGAGCTGGGGAAGACAGGGTGAATTTGCGAGATGGAGACGCGACATTAAGAACCTCTTGAGTGTCCCATGATGAAACAAGCTACTTAAAGAAAATTCGATCAGGGGAGAGATGAAGTATACCCCATTGGACACTAATGGAGAGATAGATGTTGATGCGGAGAAGAGGTATGCAAGTAAGGAGAGGAGTCAATCACAATGCGGTTTCAGAATCAAGGTGCATTGGACCTCAAGCATTTTTCTACCTTGAGTTTGGTTGACGACATAGAAATAGATTCTTCCAAGCTTATAGAGAAATGTCGAGAGGAGGACCAAGCCCCATATATGCAAGAATTTTGCAGTTCAATAGACAAAATGACTTCACTTACTTAAGGGGCAATAAATGCCAAAGGCGAAATCTACTGCTTGGTCCTTACAATTTTCACCACCACCAAGGAGCATAAAAAGTAGAGAAGAAATTAGGGGTGAGATACATATCCTCCAAGGAGGAGGAAAAAGTGGTGAAACGTACGTCGTACGCGACGTAAAATTAGCGCTGCTTGGGAGGCAACCCAAAGGGTACCATGGGTATCCATTTTAATTTCTTGCATTTTATTGATTTTATTTATTTTTCATCTTTTGTTATTTTTGGTAGAAAGTTAAGCACAGATGGAGGGGAAGTCTGAGTACCCTTGGAGGAGGAAGCTAACAAGCATGGAAGAGAGAAAAAGTGTGAGGTCGAACACCCATCTGCATAAAGTTGAAGGAAACCATGTTTTTCATGGGCCTAAAGGCCTCAGGGAGTATTTCACCCTTTTTAAATATTAATTTGATACTATGAGGACATAGCATGTTTAAGTGTGGGGTGAGGGGGAAATTTCAAAATTTTTGTGCTTAACAAATTGTGGGTGAATGTAATGCTTGTGTGAAAAAATTGGAGAAATTTGAAAAATTTTTGTGAGTCAAGCATGAATTCATAAGGCATACATGAATTATGTCTGACAATTTTTTTAATATTAAACAGTTTTTTTTAATTTTCAATTAAATTTTTTATTTTTATTTTAGTTATGCAGCATATAATGTTTCGTCATAGTTGAGACTGTATTTCCGGCGATGGATGGATGACGACCATCTTGAGGAAAAGAATTAGTCCATAGGTTTTAATTTCTGAACTCATAGCTACTTGATGTGATATTCTTATTTATGGGCTATAAATGATTGTAGATAAAGTATATTTAGTGATGAAGCATGCGAGTGTATAGCGCTAATGTGAGACACCTAGGCTCCTTAATTTGACTTGAGGTGATTGAAGCAATTTTGAATTCGTGTGATTAGCTGAGCAAGAGTCTGCTGAATGTGTCTTGAATTGAGCATGTGCCATGAGTGTAAGGTTTTGAGTGATACATTGCTATTGTGGAATGTCTAGAACTTGCACAGTGTGTTTATAAACGGGCGAAGGATGTGAATTGTAGGAGAGGATTTAGGCATTTCTTTGAATGAACCTAATTGTTATCCCTCATTTTACCTACCTTGAAAAATTAATCCTAGTTAGCCCGTTGAGCCTTGAGCCTATTCTTTGATAGCTACAACATAAGCTTAATCCTTTTATTTCATTAGCCTTGAATTTGATCCAAAAGCTCTGAAGCGCTTAAGTGAAAAATCTAAAAGAGTAACGGAGTGAGAAGAATGAAAAGGAAAGAAAAGTGGAAGTTGTAAAAGTTGAGAAAGGTCAAAGGTGCACTTGTGTCAAAATGGTTGATTACTATTAAGGAGTAAGAAAACAAATGAATGAGAATTTTTTATAAAACTCCTTACTAATAAGTTAAAAGTGCCTAAAAGAAATGGGAAAAAAAAGGATAAAAGAAAACTACCAAGGATAAAAAGGTGAAGTAAGGGAAGGGAAGTTCGCAATGAGGGCGTGATGTATTAAAAGCGCTTAAGGGAGATAGTCACTATTACTGACCATAATAGTACCTACCCATCAGGTTACGGCCCCACAGCTAAAAAGTCCTACTTGATCTTACATTCTTACATCCTCAAATTAGTGGAGTAAAACACTAAGGGCAAGCTTATGGAGTCATGACATGATACGTGAATTCTTTGTGAGAGGAGTGTAATTTTATTCATGTACCCACACATGTTGTGATGTAAAAATTGTTTGCGTGTGAAATTCAGGTAACTCTCTTTCCGTGAGGGCACATGTTTAATGGCGGATAAAATTCATGTGGGACTTCTTAATCAGTTGGTTGCACGGAAGTTTGCTAGAGTCAATTCTGGAGGTTAGGAAGTCTTGCAATGAGGGCGTGATGTATTAAAAGCGCTTAGGGGAGATAGTCACTATTACTGACCATAATAGTACCTACCCATCACTGAGTTACATTACAACCTAAAATGTCCTACTTGATCTTACATTCTTACATCCTCAAATTAGTGGAGTAAAATACTAAGGGCAGGCTTATGGGTCATGACATGATGCACGTGAATTTTTTGTGAGAGGAGTGTAATTTTATTCATGTACCCACACATGTTGTGATGTAAACATTGTTTTTGCGTGTGAAATTGGGTAACTCTCTTTCTGTGAGGGCACATGTTTAATGACGGATAAAATTCATGTGGGACTTCTTAATCAGTTGATTTGCATGAGTTTGCTAAGATTGAGAGTCGATTCTGGAGGTTAGGAAGTCTTAACATAGTTGTATTTCATTTCGATGATTAAATT
>JACEIK010004885.1:78491-99938 GCA_018107945.1 Datura stramonium
ATTAGCATCCTCGCTCACAATGATGTAGTGAGGCTAGTTTGTCGTGTTTAGAGGCTTGAAAGACCATGAACATGCAATTCTAATTATGTGAGACGACAATGGATAGTTTCATACTTAAACCATTGCAATTCGTAGTATCACATGATTATCTAGTTTTAACTCTATGTTGCTCCTAGAGTGAATTCAGAATATTTCGTTGACCATATTTAGACTTAATTAATTCTCCCTCGAAAATGTCTATAACCAACATTTTCGGTATTTAAGATCACACTTGAAATGGATAGTTAGAGGAATGGGTTCAGTCCCTGTGGGTTCGACATTCCGGTTTTCTAAAAGAGCCACTATATTACTTGCAGGACCCGTACACTTGCGGTATGCACAAATAGAGTCGTCAGAGCCAATAATGTAAATATAGAAATGCATAAGACATGCGGAACAATGGGAGAACTCGTCATAATAGACACCATCATGGTAGAGCCTTTCATGATGCCCCAACTATCTCACTCAAGTGCCCAGAGTCGACCCTGGCTTTCCAGGCGAGGGTCGTTCATAGGCGTGATATCACATTTGAGGGGATCATTATCAATACATTGTATCATTTGCAAACCCACGGTGGCACGTGGTTCTGAGACACCGGCGTAGTCCTTTGAATGCTTGGCTTCCCGATGCTAGACACGGCTCCCAAAAACATGCATATAGGCTCATACATAAATCAATAGCATCATGAATTAAGATTCATTGGTTAAAATATAATATTTATCATTATTGATCCCCTTTAAAACATGCTTAGCCAAGAATGATAGGCTCTTTTTGTCGGCCAACTCATAAATCGATAAATCATGTAATTCACCTCATAAATCATAAATAATTCTTTAACATGTGGGAATTGCCCGATACTTCATCATATTCAATTCTTTTAAAATATGCTCATAAAAAAGGGTAACTTTCAAATCATGCTTTTCCATCGTCAATAAACTCAAATTATAGAGTATTCATCGTAAATCATAACTTTCATGAGCTTTCATCAAATGGGCATTTTAGAATTAAAAGATTGAAACATGATTTTTGAAGAACGTAATGTAAAACCAGCCCATCATTCATAATTCAATAATTAAAACTCAATTAAATTAAACCCATAAAGAGAAATCACATTTCCATGCATTTGAGTAAAACCCCATAGAGTTTGAATAGATGGATTCATGATTACATCAAAATTTGGGCATGGGTTTGAAAGAAATCACCCGTTCTAAACCCTACATACCTGGGAATGGATTGATTTCGAGGTTCCTTGAATACCCACAAAGAAATAGATGGAAACTTGGGGAAGAATACCTTTAATCTCCCAAAAATATCTCTAAGCTTTTGCATGAGAATAGGCATGAATAAAGGACTTAACTCACCTTAACCCACTCAGAAAAATACACAAACGACATAGTTTTAGGGTCTTAAAATGTGGAAAAGTCGAATATGCCCTTAATGAACCTGCCCTGAAATATGGCCGGATGAAACCCACGGGAGGTACCAATGGGTCATTGAAACAACCCACAGCCCATCCTGTCTCTTCGTTGAAAACACTGCTAAAAGTCTGTTCTTGGAATCGTACCACGGTCACACAGGACGGATCATACTAAGCTTTAATAGACCGTTCCTTCGGTCGTTGTTTCCTTCTTCTGAAACTCTGCACCCCCAATCCACGATCCTCACCACAGCTCGTTGTAAGCTTCAACTGGCCGTGGTTCCCACCCGTTGTATCCACTGTGAAAGTCCACAGCCCTACCACAACTGCTAATGACGGCTCATTGTTTCTTACAATGGGTCGTCGAATCAACCATCGTTTCCCCTGACATCTAAACTCCTGAACCCACGACCACAAACGACGGCCCATGGTTACTTACCATGGGCCATGGTACCTGTCGTTCTGCAACCTTTTTCCCAACTTTCAGCAGTTTTGCATTTTAGCTTCCCAGGTCTACTTCTAAGAACTTCTGGGGTGTTACATGAATCATGGTGCTAGTAATGTCAAATTTTTCTCCAGCAGGCAAAGGTGGGGGAACAATAGCTCTAGTTGACTCGATTTCATCAATATCTAGATCATCATCATCATAATGAGGAGCATATCTATGGAACTGGTGTGGCTCACGGCCTCTGTTACCCCTTCTGTGCAGGCCAGCATTATCTACCTCTTCCTAGGCATCATCTGCCTCTTGAAGAGCAGCTTACTACGCTAACTCTGCCTAGCGGGCCTCGTTAGCTCGGTGAGCTTCAACAGCTATTCTGGCTTCCATCTGCTCAGGAGTTTCATTGCGGTCTATATTCCTAAGTGTTTGTTATATCTCAAGATCAATTTGAATCAGAGGTTCTCTGCTTCTTCGAGTTATTGGAATTCACCAAGTGGTTATCTATGTGTTTCAAAAACAAAAGAAAATGTAAATTAGGAAATAATGACTAAAAGTTAATCACAAGTAATTAATCTAATCCTAATATGTATTCCCCGACAATGGCATCATTTATGATAATGCTCAAATTACACCCCTGAAGAAGTATAACACAGACGATGTCAATAAAGAACCTAACTAGATTGGATCGATCCCATAGGAAATATGGACAAGATATAGACTAATGTTAATATTCACACTTTTAGTTCAATTATTTCCAAAAAAAGGGGGTTTTGAAAACAAGTAAAAGTGTTATAAATTGATATTGTAATCAGGTTTATGCAAATAACTAGGGAAGCATTCCCCATGGGTTCATAACTACATCGGGTTATTACACTACTGATCTATCCCAATACTTAGCCTGCAAAACTGATAAAATAGGTTCACCCAAAGGGCTGATTCATCCCTATTGGATGATTATATTCAATTACCAGATTACATCTCTTGAGTGATTTCACTTTGACCATTATCAATCATTCCCAAATTAACTATCTTGTGACCACAACTCAAGTTATTTAATGAAACTAAAGTTCAAGGCTTTGTTGTTCTGCTCTTTTCCTAATCACTACTTCTCTAGGTTCAAGTAAGTAGATAATACGGGCAAGTCCTAACGTTTCATACCATTAAGAAATGTTTTGATGAAGAGATGAAGAATATAGGTATTCATATTGGTTTAGAATCAGTTTGTGTTAGCCCTAGTTAGTTATTCCACCATGGTTCCCACAACCCTAGTTGTGGCAGGTTTAACTACTCATATTTTCAATAAGAAATTAGATTTCATAGAAAAAAACATAACTAACAACTTACTATGATGATGAAAGAAAAACCCAATTGATAATTGTGCAATCAAACTATGAACAAGTCAACACAATGATGAATTCTCTCAAGTAACTTGTGTATTTAATCTCCAAGTTATGTTAGGAGGCTCACAAATCACGTTTACAGAGAAAAGTATTTGTCTCCCTAAGAAAAATAACCTAAAATGTATTTATACAAATATTAAAACCCTATCCTAAATTAATAGGGAATTTGTTGTCGCCGCTACCTATGAGTTGTAGTTCAAAATCATGAGTTGTAGGAGGCTTCGGTGATGTGAATCTACGGGTTCTCTCTTCTTAGGTATCAAAAGTTGGTACGACTTATACAATGTTTCTACGAGTCATAAGTGCCTATCATGGTCTGGGCTTCTAGAATCTAGCATCCTCTGAATCTCACCACGAGTCCTTGGTCTGATTCATACCTTTGTGTTATGACTCGTGCAATCTGTCATACTTTGGGATCAACCAGTTTACATATTCTCTAAAATTTTCCATGACTACTCGGTACTGTTCGTATGTAGCCATTACGGTTCATAACTTCCACTCATACTAGGATCTTCTGCAAGTGCACCTCCTTTGAAGTTTTTCACGGCTCCTTGGTAAGGCTCGTACCACGAGTAGTACTTTTCCCTAACACTTATACAATTTCTCTGATTTTTCATCTACGAGTGCTAGGTACGGCTCATACCAGGATGGTACAACTTTTACTGAGATCTGCACTAGACCATTTTCTGCAACTTTTTCTCACCTTTTCCAAAATCCAAGTTCCGAGCCTAATTTTCCTAAAAATAAAGTAAAAGTACCTCAAATCTGTATAAAACACCTAAGTCATAGAATATTTTCTATGTTTTAAGCATCGAAAGTGTCGTATATTCGCGGCACATCAAAGATAGCTTAGAGTCATCAGAAATCATATGCGGATGTTAGGAGGAGAGAGATTGAGTTTGTAGTTAATGATTGGGTGGTCCTGAAGGTGTCACCCATGAAGGGGGTTATGAGGTTTGGCAAGAAAGGGAATATTAGACCCCAATATGTTGGTCCTTATAAGATGCTAAGGCACATTGGAAATGTGGCCTATGAGTTGGAGTTACCTATGGAGTTAGCTTCGGTAAATCTAGTTTTTCATGTGTCCTTGTTAAAGAAGTGCATTTGTGATTCAACTCTTATTGTACTGGTAGAGAGCATTAGGGTGAAGGATAGTCTCAGTTATGAGGTTCTAGTTGAGATTCTTGACCATCAAGTTTGCAAGTTGAGCAACAAAGAGAAAGTTTCCATGAAGGTCTTATGGAGAAATTAACTAGTTAAAGGAGCAACATTGGAAGCCGAAGCAGATATGTCACGCCCCAAGTCTACACCCTAGACGGGACACAGTACTTGGAGTCACAAGTAACCCCAAGTCAACCCCTGGTCCATCATAAGCCTTGCATTCTAAATAAACATATATAGCGGAAGCTTTAAAGTAAAATATAAAACATTTGTGAGAATAAAGCTTAATTACAAAGTTTAAAAACATTTGAACAACACTAAAAGTCTAAAACACTATTTGTGTCTGAAAGCCATTACAACTGATGAGTTGCTGGGACAAGCCCCCATCTAACTCTATGTCTAGATAAAAGAAAATAGAACTGAATGAAATGGTCTTCGTCCACGAAGGATAAGGACTCACCAATGGTGAAGCTGGAATCTTATGAGAGTGATCTGCTAAAGAGGCTATGACTAAGATCCTACAGTTGTATCATAAAACAATACAACATATGAAGTATGTGTCAGTACTTTTAATGTACAGAGTAAGTAGGAGAAAACATAATACTGGATATAAATAACTGAACTGAAATAACATGCAATGACCAACTGATATACTGAAATGAAATAACTGAAATATACTGAGATGGTCAAGATGACACTGTCTGATGGTCAAAGACATACCCTAAATCTGATATTTCTAAGTTTGAACTAACCCTGCTGAACTGAGCAAACTGAAACTGAAATGACTAATTTGAGACTAAACCGAGCTAACTACTGGGATGTATAACAACGTGAGCTAGACGTGGAGTCCGATTTGTACACCCCATCGGTAGGACCCAGTATACCTTACCGGGGTATGGAGGGATGAAATGGGTGATCACAAGTCCGGGGCCATGAGGCCAATATATATAACCTACGGTGGCAACATAGTTCTGGGAACCTAGGTGCGCTGGAACCTCGGTCCGCTCGGTGCTATGTCATACTCCCGTTGGATATTTCTAGACTGACTAATAAGTGGATAGCTCAAAACTGGAGCCCAAGACTAAGTCCGGAATACCTATCTGGAAGCACCCTGAGAGTCTTATCAGATTGGATTCTATAATTGGGTTCTAACACTGGTTAGAGCTTCTTATCTGAAAGCTTCGTAACCATTTGAAGAACAAACTGTAATTTGAAGCAGGGGTTCTAAGGCTGGTAAGAATTTCTTATCTAAAAGTGTCATGACCGCCTAAAGAACCACTAAAATATGACACTGAGTCTCATTCTAATAACTGGGAGGCACTAGACACCTCAAAAATTTCTGTAGTCAAACTGATCAGCTAACATTTATGAATAACACTGAGTATTCTACAATTTTGACTGAGACTGAACTGACATAAATCTGACTGATATTTTAATACAACTAAACATATGGGAATCCCCAACACTGATAGAATCAAGCAAATTTTGATACTTAATTACTTATGCAAGACTCAAGTTTTTCTGCATTCAAGAGTTAGGGCTAGAATTTACTTTACAGGGACAAGCATCAATATAGTCACAAACTGGTAGAAAATATCTAAAATTAACATAAGATAATATTCAACATGAATTGAACGAAGTCTGACATGTAAGTTCTTCGCATTCGAAAGTTTCAAGGCTAGAACTGATAGAGAAGATATGGAGGATTTTTGGGGACACAAGGGAAGAACTATTCCCTTTATGAATTCCCATATACCTAATGATGGAAGTCCCTGAGAGAATCTCTTGAAAATTTGAGGAGAGTTTGATTGCCCTAGCTTCTTCCCTAAGTCTTTCTGAGAGAGATTCTGCATTTTATGTTTTTTTGAGGGGATGTGTGAAATGAAATAAATCGTAAGTTACCCCTTTTAAAACCCCTGACTAAGACCCACAACGATGTAATTTAGAGTCTATGAGGTTAGGAAATTACATAAAAGCCTTTAATAAACTCGCAGGGAAAAATTACCTGCCAATTCCAATGAGGGACTGGACAAGTTGTGCCCGGTAATCACTACTCGTGGTCACACTCGTCGAGTGCACTTCCCACAATTCCACTTAGGTACACCACGGGGAACACCACGACACGTGGTGCACCCGACGAGTTGTGGTGACCCATCCGTTAAGTCCTCTACCTATTTTCCCAACTTTATCTCAACCCTTGACCACAACCCACATGACGACTCGTGGTCACACCCGTAGTCACTCAATTTCTTCCCAAATTTTCAACCAAGTAAGGACCCTTCCGCACGAGTCACTTCACGACTCGTGGCCTACCCCACGGGTCACAGGACGACTCATTTTGTGACTTGGTGTAGGAAATCTTGTTTTCTCCGTTTCAAATCCCGAGTCTGGTCTTAGGGTTTCCAGGGCATTACAAGATATGATGGTCAAATACACACATCTTTTCCCTTTCAGTTCAGTTCTAGTTTGAGGTACTAGTTTCTTCCTACATATGTTATTCAGTTTCAAGTTTAATGAATTCAATTCAGTCATGTATCTTAATTCGGAGTTAGTCACTCCATTAATATTCAGTCTATATCTTTCAATTTTGGGATTGTAGCTCTTACCCTATCTTTTCATATCTATTAGTGTCAAGCCCCAAATCTAGACCTATGGAATAGGCCGGCACTTAGACCACTTTCATGATCCAAACAAACCCGTGGCTTGGCTAGTTACAACTTCAATCTCAATAAAGTAATGCGAAAGATAGGTGTCGGGACATAGTTCCAGACCTAACTTAAGCTCTATAAAGAAAAGGACTTGATCAAAATAGTGACACTCCAGATGTAGGAGGCCTTACCAGAGGGATGGATGAAGTGAAGGTCCTAGTGAAGCATCCCTTGCATTGATTGTCTACTTGAGTCTGCATCATAATATGATGCAGCGCCAAAAAGGTCGTCAATACATGAAATGAACGATATATAAAATAGTTGAATAAAACAACTTTAGCAAGATTATCTTGATAGAAGGACATAAATTGAGTCAATAAACTTGGCATGAAACAATAAAGTGGAACTAAACTCAATATGATGCATGGGACACGATATGATTATGTGTAAAACAATATATACAGTAAAAGTCATTCATAAAAACATCTCTGTAAATACTTATGAAAATAAAGTATATCAATAATAGTTTGGGTGTTAGATTCTCATAAAAACACCATCAAGAAAGAGCACATGATGCCCAACTATCTCGCTCATGTTGGCAGAGCTATCCAAAACCTTTCCAGGGTAGAGGAAAATCACAATCTAGGATCTCGAACAATCAAAGTCCTTACCAGGGACTATCTATGGAGTCAACCAAACCAATAGTACAATCCTCACCTACGTTGGCGATGTAGTTATGGGGCTTAGGGGTTGTCTGAAGCCAGTCACCCACTCGAAACTAAATACTCCTCCCAAAACAATCCTAATCATGTCCAATCAAATGCCTTTCTTAAGAAACATCAGTACAATCATTATAAAGTACTTTTAGATATAACATATAATGAATGTTTAAAATCATTTGTGGAGCCTTTCACTCAAAAATTATATTTAAACTTGCGTACAAAAGTCTCACTCAAAACATAGTTTAAAAATCTATCAAACATCAATTAAGAGCCTTTCGCTCAAAACCATCTTTAAATATATATATGGGGCCTTTCTATCAAAACATATCATGACTTTTAAAAATAGACTTTTTCTTATGCTTTTGAAAATCATGCTAAAAATCATATCTTTATTCTATGAAACTTCATCATGCATGCTCTCCTGAAAATTTTCTCAATCTTTATAAAAGTAATGTATTTACTTCAAAAATACATGCGCTCAAAACAATGCTCTAAAAATCATGCTTTTTAGGGTTCATGGAATAAGAACATTACTGAACTCAATCAATCAATGAATAACAATCATCAAGAGATATTGATCAATAACTCAATAGGATAACATGAAAATCAACAGACATCAATAAACTCAATATGAAGAATTCAATAATCATAATCATGGAATAAGGATATGTGGAAGATTTTATCACTTAGGTTAGCCTTACATACCTGGAAATTAAAGCCCTAGACTTGAAGCTTGAAGGATCCTAACTTTTGGAGAAGAAGACTTCTTAGTTTCGTGAAGAATTGAGAGCTTAATTCTCTTGAATTTACATTTGAAATTGGAAGAATAGGAGTTTAAGTTATTTAGAATACTTAAATAATGTCTTTAGGAATCCTAAACAATCTAGGCTTGGACGAATTAAACGTGGGAATTCACAAAATAACCTTTAAATCATTCATGAAAACTTGACCATCAATGACCACGACTCCTCCAATAAGTCATGGTAGGGGGCAATGGATCGTTAGATCCTTCCATAACGACTGGAGAAATTTTCTTTCATTCTGAACTTCAACCCACAACTACTCAATATGGTTCATCACCCGCTACCACGAGTCGTACCACGGCTAGTGGTCCATGAACCTTGGTTACTTTGTTTCTGAACCTTCATTCCATGGGTGGTCAGTACGATCCATACTCAATCACAATGATCTGTAATCTTCTTCCGTGATGACTGGAACAACTTGGTTCCATATTATTCCTTCTTTGATCCCCAACCAATGACTTGTCACAACGACTCGTTACTTGACACAAGGAGTCATTAAGTCTCTCATTGTTTCCCTCACTCTACAACACTTCCCTTCCCATGAGTCATGTCATGACTCTTTGGTTCTCACCATAGTCGTCACATGGCTCGTACTGTGCCTTTTGACAGCTTTTCTACTAGGTTTTTATTCTAAGTCCCAAACCAATTCCTAGGTTCTTTTGAGGGTTGTTCATTCATTCTTGAATGAAAACTGAACTTAGGATTAGTCAATGGATGATCCAACTAAATTACTCAAACTCAATTCATGCAACACAAAATCATACTAAGGAACTCAATACCAACTTAATGGGATATAAAACCAATATGGATGCAACTAGAGAAAACTTTTACCTTATGATATTTCTAGGCTAGGAGGGAATAAATGGGAGTACTTTTCCATCATATCTTCTTCAGCTTCCCATGTAGCTCCTTCGAAATGTTGATTCCTCCATAGTACCATCACCGAAGTAGCTTTTTTGTTCCTTAGCTTTCAAACTTTGCGATCTAGAATCTCCATCGAAATCTCTTCGTATGACACATTATCATTAACCCCAAAACTCTATGTAGGCACAATGAGTGAAGTGTCTCCCACACACTTCTTAAGCGTAGATATATGGAAAACCCGATAGACTGAGGCCAGTTTAGCTGGCAGCTCCAACTCATAAGCTACCTTGCCAACTTCCCTAGAAAACCGATATGGACAAATATAGAGGGGACTAAGTTTTCCTTTCTTACCAAATCTCATAACACCCATCATGGGTGACACCTTCAAATAAACCCAATCATCAGCCTCAAACTCTAAATCTCTCTGCCTCATATCTGTATAAGACTTTTGATAACTTTGCATAGTCTTTATCCTTTCTTGGATGATAATAACCTTTTCCATAGCTTATTCCACTAGGTCTAGTCCTACTAACTCTACTTCACCAACCTCAAACTAACCAATTAGAGATCTACACCTCCGCTCGTAAAGAGCTTCATACGGAGCCATCTATATGCTAAAATGATAATTGTTGTTATAAGCAAACTAAATAAGAGGTAAATGGTCATCCCAAATCCCCTTGGAATAAGGTCATCCCAATTCTCCTTTAAATTAATCACTCAATCTCTTAACATATCCTCCAAGGTCTGAATAGTACGCTCTGCCTGACTATCAGTCTATGAGTGAAAAGTGGTACTAAGGTTCACCTTCGAGCCCAGACCTTTTTGAATTGACTTCAAAAATTGAGTCATAAATTGAGTAACCCTATCTGAAATGATGAATAATGGAACTCCATGAAGTCTCATCACTTCCCGAAGGTATAACTTAACAAGATTCTCCTCTGAGTCTGTAATCTTTACTGCTAAGAAATGAGCTAACTTAGTCATTCAATCCATGATCACCCAAATAAAGTAATGTTGTCTGTGGTACCTTGGTAGATCGATGATAAAGTCCAAATTAATCATTTCCCACTTTCACTCGGGGGGTGCTATATTCTAAGAAACACCGTGCGACCTTTGGTGCTCAACCATAACCTGTTGACAGTTTGGACACTTAGCAACAAACTCCATTATATCTCTCTTCATACCATTCTACCAATAGACTTCCCTCAAGTCATGGTACATCTTGGTGGAACCTAGGTGAATAGAATATCTAGAACTATGTGCTTCTACCATAATTTTATCTCTAAGGCCATCTATATCTGAAACACACAATCTACCTTGATATCCTACACCATCTACCCCTTGTGCAAAAACCAACACCTTTTTCTTTTGAACATCTTCCTTCATTTGAAGCAAGAAGGGATCTTGGTCCTACTTTTCCTTAACTTCCACTACCAAAGATGACTCGGCCCACTTTGAAAAACCACACTACCTTACTCTAAGTCTAAAACACGAACTCCCAAGCGTGAGAGCCTATGCACATCTTTGACTTGTTCTCTCTTCTCTTCCTCTACATGGGATGTACTCCCCATAGAAATCCTGCTAAGAGCATCAACAACTACATTAGCTTTACCTGGATAGTAGAGAATACTCATTTCATAATCCTAGAGCAACTCAAGCCAGCTTCTCTGTTTCAAGTTTAGCTTCTTTTGGCTAAACACATATTGCAAACTCTTGTGGTCTGTGAGCATTTAATTCGAGCACCATAGAGATAGTGGCACCAAGTCTTTAATGTGAGCGCAACCGCTGCCAACTCTAGGACATGAGTCAAATAATTCTTCTCGTGGAATTTCAACTGACTGGAGGAAAAGTTAGCTTTTACGCACCTAGTTTTCCATGTATCTCTATTGAAGAAGTGCATTGGTGACCTGACATAAGTTGTTCCAAAGGAGAGCTTAGGTGTAAAATATAGCCTTACTTATGAGGAGGTTCCAGTTCAGATCCTTCATCGTCAGGTTGGAAAGTTGAGGAACAAGGAAGTAGCTTCTGTGAATGTGTTGTGGAGAAAGCTTGTTGAGGGAGCTACATGGGACGACGAAGCAGATATAATGGCTAGATACCTGCATATTTTCCCTTCCGGCTCAGTCCTAGCATGTGGTACCAGTTTCCTCTTTGGTACTCTATTCAGTTTTATGTAAAGTTCATCTCTCTAAGTTTTTTTTATGTTATTGAATATATGTATGTTTCATGAATTTAGTTTAGTTATATATATAAATTCAAAATCAGTCACTCTATTAGTTTTCAACTATAGTTGTTCAGTTTTGGGATTGTAGTTCCTTCCCCAACCTTTCAGTATGCTTAATCCACATTTGAGGATGAATGTGTCACGCCTCACCTTGGGAGGCATGACTGGCACCTGGTGCCCTACTAGGATCTGAACTGACTTACTGACCGAGCCTAAGCACTCCTGGTGCAGCCTTACTCCTCAAATAAAGAAAACAACGGGCTATATCTCGGCTGTAAACACAGCCCCCGGCCTACAAGGCCTTATAGACACCAATAAAAGAAAACCAGGTAGCCAGAAACAACAACCACAGGAAATCCTATGCGGGCCGATAAGACAACCACGATGTCTTGTTATAACTGTAAAGTAAATCCATAGCTACGCTAAACTATGGCCGACAAGGAAACTAATCTATCATCTAAACAAGGCCCCACACGGCCAACATGTAAACTAAAACACATATGGGCCCCACACGTCCAATGACAACTAACCACAGGGAAAAAGAACAATCTGCAAGCCTCTAGGAGTAATATGATGGTCGGGACAGGGCCCCGGCCTACCCGTAAACTGTACAATCAAAAAGAAGTAAACCTTCTATCTACAAGCTCCGAAAGAAAGGAGATAACTGCTCTAGTGATGCTGGCAGAAAACTATGAGGGGCCTACTCCTCATCTATCCGTACCTGCAATAAAGTAATGCAGCGCCCCAAGTCGTCTATTTTGGGAAGCGGGTACATATCCTTGATAGTAACTTTATTCAGCTGTTGGTAATCTATACACATACGGAGGGAGCCATCCTTCTTTCTTACAAATAGGACTGGTGCACCCCACGGTGAAGTACTTGGCCTGATAAATCCCTTATCTAATAGATCTTTTAACTGCTCCTTTAATTCCCTGAGCTCAGCAGGAGCCATTCGGTACAGAGGAATAGATATGGGATGGGTACTTGGTAATAAATCAATTGCAAAGTCGATTTCCCGTTCTGGGGGAATGTGAGGTAGCTCATTCGGGAATACATCAAGAAATTCATTGACTACTGGAATGGACTGAAGAGTCAGAGATTCTGCTTGAACATCCTGAATTCTAACAATATGATAAATACACCCTTTTGCTATCAATTTTCTCACCCGAAGATAGGAAATAAACCTACCTTTTGGTGTAGCTGCACTACCTTTCCACTCTCGTACAACCTCCCTTGGAAAGTGGAATCGGACAGTCTTGGTCCAACATTCAACATTGGCATAGCATGGCGCCAACCAATACATACCCATAATTGCATCAAAATCAATAATCTCTAGTTCTATCAAGTCTGCTAAAGTCTGACGACCAACAACCTCTACTGTGCACCCCTAGTAGACCCTCTTGGCTATGATAGAGTCACCAACGGGTGTAGACACTGAAAAAGGTAGCTGAAGTGATTCTGACGTAATACTGAATTTCCGGGCTACTAATGGTGTAACATAAGACAAGGTGGATCCTGGATCTATCAGTACATAAATAGAATGAGATCAAATGTACAGCATACCTGTCACCACATCGGGTGACGACTCTGATTCTTGTCTCCCCGGTAAGGCATAAGTGCGATCTGGATCGGTACTTGAGCTAGACGCCCCTGATCTGCCTTGGCCTCTACCGATTGGAGCTGAGGGCCTACGCCCTATTGGAGATGCTAGGGCACATGATCCTACTGAAGATCTATCATGTCGGTCCTGATCACTCTGACCCCTGGTTGGACAATCCCTCATCTAATGACCCTCATGTCCACAGGTCTAACATGTTGTGAA
This sequence comes from Datura stramonium, assembly GCA_018107945.1. Classification (NCBI taxonomy): domain Eukaryota; kingdom Viridiplantae; phylum Streptophyta; class Magnoliopsida; order Solanales; family Solanaceae; genus Datura; species Datura stramonium. The sequence goes on from JACEIK010004885.1 coordinate 92,034, forward strand.
CCATACCTGCATGCCCTAGAGTGAACTCGACTGCAGACAGGGAAAAGTGGAATAGTGAATCTACTATGCTCTACACCTTTCTGTTGTTGTGGACCTGCTAATCGTGAGCTCTCGTTGAGTCCCGGCTATCCCCGATGACCCGATCCACTCCCCTGCTGCTGCTGTGGGGATGGGGGTCTAGGTGGTCTGCCTGAATATCGTGGCCTAGGTCCACCCTAGGACTCTTCCTGCATGTCACTAGGTTTGGCCCTGTGACGCTGCTCCTGATCTGCCCTCCTTACCTCCCATTCCCGCTGTCTGATCCCTTCAATCTTCTGAGCATAAACCTGGACATGGGCAATATCCATGTCCTCTCGCAGAGTATCCGTAATACAGGTCTCCACATAGTCTGCCTTCATCCCCATAATAAACCGATGCACCCTAGCCATTATGGTATCCACAAAAGCTAGTGCGTATTGGGCCAAGGAGTCGAACCTCATAGCATACTCCCAGACACTCATCGATCCCTGCTCTAGATGTAGAAACTTATCAACTCAGGCCTGTCGAATTTACCGTGGTAGGAAGTGATCCAGAAAAGCCTCTAAGAAGCTGGGCCAAGTCGAAAGGGAAACATATCTCCCTTGGGACCTCTCCCAAATCTCATACCACAATACTGCGAGGTCCCATAGCCAGAATACCGGCTAACTCAACTAACTCTGTGGATGTAGCATGCATCACCCTAAAAATCCACTACATCTGATCCAAGAAATCCTGAGGGTCCTCTGCCTAGTCCGTCCCTGTAAACTGCAGGTGACTCAAGGTGAGGAAATCTTGTACCCTTGAACTACCGGGCCCTCTTGAGGACTCTGTGACTGTGGGTGCCAATGGCTGACGCTGTGCACCCATCATCTGAGTTAGCATAACAACAACACTCCTATCCTTTTGATCTGATTGTACTGGTACAAAGACTATTGGTGGCGGTGTCGTCACATTTGCCGCTTCGAGTGGCTCCTGACGTAATGGAGAGTGCTGGGGAGACCGAGACGAAATCTCCCTGTCGCCCTCAGATCGGGCTGACTCTGACTGAGGTACCCTACTAGTGCCTTCCCCTGCTGCATCATCCAATCTTCTACCAGTCGTGAGGTGTCACGGATCTTTCATTTCTCTGTAGATAAAAGAATATGGTAAGCTTAGGGACTCAACCCTATACTATACAACTCTATAGCACGACCGGATAAGAAGAAAGAGTAACCATCCTATCATGCCTCACAGACTCATGCCTATAGAATGTGGTGCACAACACATCCATAGATAAGACTCTACTTAGCACGTCTTGCAGACTCCCTGAGATATGACCTGCTCTGATACCAATTTTGTCACACCCCACCTTGGGAGGCATGACTGGCACCTGGTGCCCTACTAGTATCCGAACTGACTTACTGACCGAGCCTAAGAACTCCTGGTGCAAGCTTACACCTCAAATCAAGAAAACAACGGGCTATTTCTCAGCTATAAACATATCCCCCGGCCAACAAGGCCTTATAACCACCGTTAAAAGAAAACCAGCTAGCCAGAAACAACAACCACAGGGAATCCTATGTAGGCCGATAAGACCACCATGATGTCTAGTTATAACTGTAAAGTAAATCCAGAGCTATGCTAAACTATGGCCGACAAGACCATTAATCTGTCAGCTAAACAAGGCCCCACACGGCCAACATGTAAACTAAAACACATATGGGCTCCACACGGCAAAGGACAACTAACAACAGGGAAAAAGAACAATTTTCAAGCCTCTATGAGTAATATGATGGTCGGTACAAGGCCCCGGCCAACCTGAAAACTGTACAATCAAAAAGAAGTAAACCTTTTATCTACAAGCTCCAGAAGAAAGGAGCTAACTGCTCTGGTGATGCTGGCGGAAAACTACGAGGGACCTGCTCCGTGTCTATCCGTATCTGCAGGCAAGTAATGCAGCCGCCCAAAAAGGGCGTTAGTATAATATATACTTAATATGTAAGGCAATAACTATAAATTACTAAAGTAAAGAAGTAGAACTGAATGTAACTGAAATGAAAGGATAGAGATCATACCTGACAACAGAACATCTTACTATCTAATTATCAATAACTAAAACAAACAGAAACCTTACTTGGCCCCATAAGCCGGAAGGTACAACCATCACAAAATAACCCACCTGGGGCCTCCATAAGCCCTACTGAGTACGCCTCAATCTATATACCCCTATCCAAGGTCACACTGTCAACTAATAGCCATAGTCGTTCTATCAATCCCCTGGGTCTGCAACTGAGCCCACTCGGCCCCTGACTGTAAATGTTTCTGAGTCCGATGGACTCCTGATATGTGCACCCCGGGCACCAGGCTCTACGGGGGTGTATATAAGGCCAACCACGACATATGAGGATTTGGAACCCCATCTTCTTCCCTAGTGGATGGCATACCGCTCCGTAGATCAATGTCATCTCTCCCCTGGCGGGCGTCGATAGGGATAATAACCCTGGGGTCGATCATGAATGCTATACAGGCATAATCCACCCCAAACAAATATGGAATACTGATCTCAGTTAATAAAAACACTAATCATAATAGACATTCTTCTGGTAATGTTACTGGATTTCAAACATTCATTATGCTAAAAAGCTTGCCGAAGGAAACAACCTTAACATACCTCGTTTGTTGATTACTGATTAACTAGTGAGTTTTAGCTCGTATGCAACTGCTCTTCTAACTACAAACGTATTATTAGGAGAATGATGCTAACTTCCATACTGAATTCATAGGAGATGATAACTTTATATATAAATATTAACTATATTTCAACTTAACGGAACACGGTTGAAAACTCATAATTTCTCGGAACTCCAGAAGGGATAAATGCTTACTTTAAGCCTGTGATAATATTAAAACACTAGTTTGGACCAATTCCAACAACGTTAGCTCGGCGGGGTTATGATTCGCCTAGCGAATTTTGCGAAACTAACTCCGCAGTAATGCTCCTTGCAGCCTTATACTTCAATACCCGAAGTTAATTCAAATTCGGGCAGCATTTTGCGGTGTAAATGGATGAATTATAATTGGTTCCTTCGTATCTTACCTCTGCTGCTCGAGTATAGAAGATGAAAATGAAATAAAATCTAAGGAGGGAACATATATATACTTGAGGTGGTGGACAGAGGCCCGTGGCACGGACCCTGTCGCGCAAATCCTAGGCCGTGCCACGGAGCCTATTGCGCCCATCCTAGGTCGTGCCACATTTCCCCTTTGGGCAACTGATCCGTCCTTCTCCTGCGCAGTCCCGAATCTCTGCTCGTTCGACCTTTCCCCGAGCCCTTTTCTCGTACTTATTATACTCTAAAACTCTTAACAAACGTATGAATAGGCTATCTAAACATTAAAAACTTATAATGTGTAACAGAATGTTCCCAAGAGGGATATAATGTAGCACCCCAAAAGTCCCTTAGATCAGACCCAAAAGTTGAATCCAAGAAAATAGGAAAATCTACACTAGGTCACAGAACGCTTCATCGATTGACTCGTTATGTGACCCGACAAGTTGTTAAGTGGCCCGTTGTGTTTGCATGAGTTGGTAACATTTGGATTTTCAAGAGAAATAATGAGTTGAAGGACGAGTCATGGTGCTACTCCATGACTCGTCGAGTCATTGTCTGGAATGGGTGTAAAGATGGAAAATTAGTGATGTTGATGAGGGGTGGCGATGAGTCATCATGACACCTAATGAGTCATTGGGTGTCTCGCGAGGTGTGATGAATGCTTGAAAACTTGAGTTTCAGAGAGTCAATACTAGTGGTGAAATGATCCATTAAGTGTAACTATGAATCATTAAGTGGAGGAGTCAAATTAAGATCAGAAAGTTGGAATTCTATTTAAAGCAGATGGATTTGACGATGACCCGTTACTTGACCTGATGAGTCATCAAGTGAGTCGTTGGGTTTGGGTGTCCTTTTTGCAGTCTAATCATTAAGTGTTCTTTCATAATTTCTAAGTTCCTAACTCCTAAACTAAATAATTTTAAGCTTCCTAAAAAGTTTTTTAAGAGGGTTTAACCGAGCCTAAGTCATTATGATATCATTCATGCTTTGAATTCAAATCCCCTTCCAAGATCAAGCTAGGGCTCCTCATCAAATTCTTCCTCATCTAAGGCTTTCAAAACCAGCTTAGAAACCAAGTTACCCAGGTATGTTGGGCTATCAATGGGGGATTTCTTAGAAATAAACAAATATTGAATAGTAGAAACAAATTCTAAAGAAACTCTGAAAAACCCAAGACGAATCTATAAATACTGTCTAAAAACCTTCTAGAAGAACTGATGAGTTGCTGGACAAAAATCCAGCTAACTCTAATGTATAAAACTAAACAAAAGAAATACAACTAAAAATAGAACTTCGGCTCTCGACAGATGAGGACTCACCACTAAAGCTACTGAGAATCGCCGAGAGAACACTAGCTGCGTTATGGAGGCTGGGTACCTGAGCCTATATCATAAAATTATATAGCACATAGAAGTATGTGATCAGTACTTGGAATGTACTAAGTATGCAATAAAGAACTAAACAGCCATATATTGAGTAATTGTAAGCTGAAATGTAATAATGCCAAAAAAATATACTGAAATCTGAAGATCTAGACTACACTGAGAATCATGACTGTACTGGACTGAGCTGAACTAGGGGAGAGCCTATAACCAATATGTAACAACGTGATGTAGGCATAGAGTTCGATGTATAAACCCCATCGAAGAGAGCCCATTTTACCTTGCTAGGGTATAGTGGATGAACTCTGTGATCACTATTTGGGGCCTATTGAGTCTAATATCCTATAGCAACACATAGTTCTGGGAACCTGGGTGCACTAAACCCCGGCTAATTCAGTGCTAAGTGCTACTCCCGCTGAAAAACCTAGTTATATCTAACTGGGTATTAAGCAGCAAGGAGCATTCCTACGGATTTAGTTTCGTGANCTCCCGCTGAAAAACCTAGTTATATCTAACTGGATGATAGCTCAAAATGATGTCTTGGGATAGTCAGAACTACTTATCTAAAGTGTTCTGAGAGTCTAAAGACCAGAAAGAATCTATTTTCTAAGACTTGTCAAAGATTCTTTATCTGAAAGTATTGTAACAGTCTAAAGAACGACTAACAAGCTGATAAATTAATACCACTGAGTTTATTGAGTATCTCAAAATATTGACAAAGAGTCAAACTAATCAGCTGACATTTTTGGAGAATACTGAGTATATTCATAGTCTGAAAATAATAATTGCAAGTTGAACATATATGTTGAGGATCATGCTTAGACAATATTCCATGGAAAACATAACATTTTAAACCAGCTTTCAAGTCATGTAAGGATCAACTAAAAAATCATATTAAAGCTAGGGATAGAAATTATACTATAAAATTTAACATGAAATAATAAAGAGCATATGTTAGGGTAATAGAACTAACAAAAACAACCGGAATTTAAGAGCATTCATAATTCAACTGAAAATCCCTATATCATAACTCTCACAGGGCTAGTGTAGAAAAAGAGTTTTTGAGGATAGCTTTGGGACACAAGAATAAAAGAATTCCAACATACCTGAAGAAGAACTCCCATAGAAGACCCTTTAGACATCTAAGAAGAAAATTGAAACCCTTGCTCTTGCCTGGAACTGCCTATCTGAGTTCTTACGGTGAAGTTCTGAGAGTGTAGGGATGAATGAGGGAGGACTGTCGACAAATTCCCTTTAACCCCTGGCCATTAACTACAAAATGACATAGTTTAGGAGTTAAAAATAAAAATAAGTTACAAAAATAACCCTGAAAGAAAGTCTGAAAAATTGTGCTTCAGGATCCAATGGGTCACACAACGAGTCATTGGTTATGACTAAGACTTGTTGGGACTAGTCGTTGGTCTTAGGCCTTGAAAATTTAGTTTCTGAACTTGACCAAAAGGACAAACAGGACAACTTGTTGAAGGTAATAATGGGTCATTATATCCAGTCGTAGTCATTGGAAGGATTTTGAACAACTTCTGAACTTTTCCCAATGGACGTGTAACAACTCGTTGATTAAGACAATGGGTCGTTGTCACAGTTCGTTGTCACTACTGGAAATTCTGAATCATTTCTGGGCCTGACCAATGATGGGGAAAATGACTCGTTAGATGAGACAAAGAGTCATTTGTTCCACTCGTTGTTACTAGGAAAGTTTCTACCCTTACTGGAATCCTTCTAACGACTCCCTACGATGAGTCATTTAAACCAAAAACAACTCGTTGGATGGCTCGTTGTTTGAACGAAGGTTTTGATCACATTTTGGGATTGACAGGATGAGTAACACAATGACTCATTATTGCCAATGACGGGTCATTGTACCACCAGTTGAATCTGAGGATTGAAGACTGCAGGGCTGAAAATGACTCAGACAATGGGTCATTACTACTGACAATGACTCGTTTGTTGAGTTGTCCTGAGGCAAGAAAAATTTCTTGTTCCTTTTCTGGTTTTTCATTCTAAGTCTGACTTTGGTCTAAGAAACATTTAGGGTGTTACAATATCTCCCCCTTAAGAACATGCATCCTCAAATAAAGGCTAAGTAAGCGGAAAGAATAGGGAAAAGAGCTGCAATCCTGAACTGAGGGCTATAAGCTGATTACGGAAGGAGTGACTGACTCCAAACTAAGGCAAACATACTAACTGAACTTATGAAACTAGGGTGCACATTTAAACATGAATAGGGCTGATGAGTATGGAACTGAATAGAGTACTGAGGAGGGATTTAGTACCTGATGGTGAAGATGAGTTGGGAGGGAATAGGTGAGGGTATTCAGCCATCATGTCCGCCTCTGCTTCCCATGTAGCTCCTTCAACTAGTTGGTTCCTCCATAAGTCCTTTATTAAAGCGATCTCTTTGTTCCTCAACTTAAAAACCTGATGATCTAGGATCTGAACTAGAACTTCTTCATAAGAGAGGCTTTCCTTTACCCCAACATTCTATAGAGGCACTACAGAGGTCGGATCAATGGATTTCTTCATCAAGGACACATGGAAGACTGGGTGCGCCATTGCTAACTCTGCAGGAAACTCCAACTCATAAGCCACATTGCCAATTCATCTCAGGATTCTGTTAGGGCGAACATATCTGGGACTGAGCTTTTATTTCTTCCCAAATCTCATCACCCCCTTCATAGGTGAGATTTTCATATATACCCAATCATCCACAACAAACACTAACTCCTTTCTTCTTACATCTGCATACGATTTCTATCGGCTTTGAGCTATTTTCAGCCATCCCCCGATAAGTTGAACCTTCTACATGACTTCGTGAATTGAATTAGGTCCTATCAAGGTAGCTTCACTAACCTCGAACTACCCTATAGGAGATCTGCACTTCCTACCACATAATGTCTCGAATGGGGCCATCTGAATACTAGTGGTGGCTATTGTTGTATGCAAATTTGATGAGAGGTGTATGCAAATTTGATGAGAGGTAGGTGATTATCCCAACTACCTCTAAAATCGTTCATGCAAACTTTCAACAAATCCTCCAATTTCAAAATAGTCTGCTTGGCCTGTCCAACTATTTGCGGGTTGAAAGCTATGTTGAGCTTGTCCTGAATATCAAGTCTTTTCTGGAATGACTTCTAGAAGTGCGCGTTGAACTGAGTACCTCTATCTAAAATGATGAACAAGGGAACACCAAGCAACCTGACTAACATCCTGATGTATAGCCTGGCATAATCCTCTATTATGTCTCTGGTCTTAACTGATAGGAAATGTTTTGACTTAGTCATCCGATCTAAAACCACCCAAATTGAGTCATACTGTTGATGAGTACGAGGTAGACCTGTGATGAAGTTCATATTGACTTATTCCCACTTCCAAGTAGGAATGCTAATATCCTG
>JACEIK010004885.1:100388-122979 GCA_018107945.1 Datura stramonium
CTTGTAGAACATCAGATATACAACAAGTTACATAAAATGGGAATGGTCATTACGACCTATAAAATAAAAAATTACACGGATAAACAAGCCACCACATTAATTATATCTGGATTCACAGGGAAATTAAAATATTGATGGGATAATTATCTTAGTGAAGATAATAGACATAGCGTAGCAAATGCTACAAACATAACTCAAGTTAAACTGAATCTACCAGACAAACTTTTGAAAATAAAAGTTGGATAACAAAGCCTGCCATCTAGTAAATATTTGTTTAAAAACCAGGTTTTTTACATTTTTTTTGTAAAACATCTTTGGCTGCTTTGCAGTCTACTCATAGTAAAAATTCATTATTTATTAAATCATCTAGAAATTTGGTGATACATAACACTATAACCAGAATTTCCTTTTTAATGGTGTTGTAATTTTTCTAAGCATTATTCCAAATTCCTGAAGTGAATCTTACTAATTGTTCGGGATTTTCTAGGGAGATTCTTTATTTAAGGATTCCTCCATATCCTATGTCAAAGGCGTCAATTTTTACTATCATGAATGCATCTGGATGTGGTATTCCTAGACATAGAAATTTTTGAACTATTGATGTTATTTTTTGAACTGTCCATATTTGCTATAATTCACATGGGACTGGATCCTTCTTAAGATGCTGATAAAGAGGCTTACAAACCTATCTAATATTTGAAATAAAATTTGCAACATAATTGAGACTTCCTAACAATCTCTAGAGCTGAGTTTTATCAATTAATTCATTTGAAAATTTGGATGAGAACTCTATGACTCTACAAATGAGTTTATAGGTTCCTTGATACAATTCATGACCAAGGAATCTAATAGCGGTCTAGAATAACTTAATCTTTTTAGCACTTACTACTAATCCATTTTGTTTAACAACCTTTAAAAAGATTTGGATATATTTGAAGTGTTGGTCAATATCTTCTGAGTATATTAAAACGTCATCTATATAAACTACACAAATATGACTATATGGATTAAATATGTTACTCTATATATTCTGAAATTCAGAAGGTGCATTTTTTTAGTCCAAATGGAATTACATTCCATTCATATTGTCCAAAAGGTACATTAAAATTTATTTTATATTTATCTTTTTTTTCTATTTTTATTTGCCAAAATTTTGATTTCATATCGAACTTACTATAAATGTTGGCTTTATAATTCCTTTTAAGAAGATTGCTTTTATTGGGTATTGGGTACCTAATCTATTTTAAAACTTTGTTAATGGGATTATCGTTAATGACTAGCCTTGGGGCCCCTCTTTCTTTTTCCGCACTATTATTGACATAGAATGTGGAACAGCTCCATGGTGACTTGGAAGGTCTAATAATCATTTTATCAAGTAAATTATTGATTTTCTTTTTACAATATTTCATTAACTCTTGATTCATTTGAATGGGTCTTGCCCTAGTAGGGATAATCTTTTTGTTTAACCCCTCAATATATGGTAATTCAATAATATGGAGTTTCCTATCCCAAAAGGCATTAGAAAATTCTGAAAAGACTTCTCATTCTATGACTTCTTGTAGGCTTTTAATTTTGGCTTTTACCTCTGGATGTCTTAAAGGTGAATTCAATCTATTTAAATTTTATCTCATTCTTCAAATAGTTTATTTGTTGGTAAAGAAGATTTATTCTAAAGATAGTTTTTCTTTTATAAATTCACTTTCTTCTTTTGACATGTTATTTAGGTAAGGGAAAATAATCTCATTTCCTAGAGCAGTGGTGTGGATGCCGTCTAAATTAGCGATATATGATTTTATTTGGGTTATAAAAGGGGTGTCTAATATTATTTCTTTGTTTATATCTTTAGTTATTACAAAATTATTAATAAAGCAGATTCCATTATTGCATATGTGTTCCTTATGGAGTTTATAATTTATTTTGAGTCTTTCTCTTATCGCAAAGAATAACCATGTTGTACTCTTTTCAAGGTACTTAATAGGGATTATTCCTTCAATAGTACTGTTTTTTTCTGCACCTGTATCCAATAATGCAATTTTGTGAATAGTATAACTTTTATTTATAACTAATGTGATAGGTATATGTAAGCTTTGGACTTTAACTATTGCAATAGTTTTTACTCTTAATTTGGTTTCTAAAGAGCTTTCTAAAGACTCAATTTATTCTTCTTCTTTCTCTAATTTTTATGTTTCTCCTGGTTCGGATATATATAATTTAGATCCTTGTATAGGTTTTAGTTCACTTAATAGTTTATTAGCAAGGGCTTTTGTTTCTAGCTTGTTAAGTCTTTGCTTAACTTCATTTTTAATAAGTAATAATTCAGTTTAAAGATAATGTATTGTTGTACTAGACTTTTGTTCTTTAAATTTATTTAGTACTTCTCATATTAAAAGGCTCAATTGTTTCTTTGTCATGTTGTTGGTTAAAAACTATATTTTTTAATTCTATTAAATATTTTCTTTTAAGATATTTTTCTCAATATGATTAATCATATAAAAGAACATCTCCTTATTATTATTGGTAATGACATTTATTGAGTGGCTATCACAGGTGCAGATTGCTCCCGTGCATCCACAATGATCAGTTGTGTCATGCCCCGAGTCTATACCCTGGATGTTAAACGGTACTTGGAGTCAAAAGTAACCCCAAGTCAGCCCATGGTCTATCATAACACTGGCATTCTGAGTAAAAACATAGCAGAAGCTCTAAAATAATAAAATAAAACATTTATGAAGAATAATTAAATCATAATGTTTTAAAACACATGCAACAAAGCTAAAAATCTAAAATTCTGTTTATGTCTGAAAGCCATCTATCTGATGAGTTGCTGGGAGAAACCCCCAGCTAACTCTAAGTATAATTGAAGGAAATATACTGAAAAGAAATAATCCCCGTCCTCGAAAGATGAGGACTCACCACTGATGCAGCTGAAAACTTCTGGGAGAGATCTGCTAACGGTGCTAAGACTGCGAACCTGCAGATGTACCATAAAAAAATACAACACAAAAGGTAAGCATCATGTACTTAGTAAGTAGGAGAAACCATAAGACGAAGGATAAAAATAACTGAACTGGAAAGACATGCAATGGCCGACTGAAATGCTGAAATAGAATAAACTGAACTATACTGAGATGGTCAAAATGACCCTATATGATGGTGAAACACATGCCCTGAATCTGAGATGCTGAATCTAAACTACTTTATTGTATTGATCTGAACTGAGTTGTCTGAAACTGTTCTGAACTAAGCTAGTCTGAGACTGAACTAAACTGACTAGTGGGAGAGTCTATAACCGACATATAATCACGTGAGCTAGACGTGGAGTTCGATGTATACACCCCATCGATAGGACCTAATATACCTTGCTAGGGTATAAAGGCATGAACTGAGTGATCACAGGTCTAGGGCCATCAGGCCAATAAAATATAACCTACGATGGCAACGTAGTTCTAGGAACATGGGTGCATTAGAACCCAGGTCCGCTCGATGTTTAGTCCTACTCCCACTGGATAGTCCTAGACTAACTAATAAGCTGATAGTTCAAACCTGGGGCCCAAGACTAAGTTAGGAATACCTATCTGGAAGTACCCGGAGAGTCTTATCAGACCGAATTCTATAACTGGTGTTCTAAGACTGGTAAGAGTTGCTTATCTGGGAGCGTCGATACCATCTAAACAACAAACTGTAATATGAAACTGGGGTCCTAAGGTTGGTCAGAGATGCTTATCTAAAAGTTTTATGACCACCTAAAGAATCACTAAAATTTGATACTGAGTCTTATACTGATAATTGGGAGGCATCACTGACACCTCAAGAATTAACTGTAGTCAAACTGATCAGCTGACATTTCTAGACAACACTAAGTCTAATAATCTTACTGAGCAAGGACATGTAAATATCAAACAAAAATTTCTACATACACTAATAATATGGGGATTTCAAATATATTAGAATCAAGCTACAGGGAAACTAGTCCAACGCGCAAGATCCTAAATTTTATTAAACTGAGAATTAGGTCTAAATTATTCCACAAGATACAATTCTCATAAATGTCTAGAAATAGGGAATAATAAGCAGTTAAAATCATGAGAAATACTCTACTTGAAATCTCAAAGAAATTAGTCTAACAAGTTTCTTCATTTCGAATCCACAGGGCTGAACTGATAGAGAAAATAGAAAAGATTTTTGGGGACACAAGGGAAAAACTATTCCCTTGTTAAATTCCCACATACCTAGATAAGAATTCCATGAAGAAGAATGCTTGATTTTCTGCACTAATGAGGAACCCTAGTTCTTTCTTGAGAGAAGAAGTACGATCATTTTTGTTAGAGCAAACGTGGAGAATGAGGGGGAAGGTCGTTCAATCCCTCTAATATTTCTGAAATAATACATAAAATGATGTAGTTTAGGGACTAAATAGGTGGGAAATTATAAAAATATCCCTAGAAATAAAATCTGGAAACTGACCGACAAGGTCCCAATGGGTCACTCAACGAGTTGTTGGTTGTGACCATGACTCATTGGGACCTCTCGTTGGTCCTATTGTCTAAGGTTTGAAAACACTAGATTGAGCAACGATGGTCACCATGACTCATTGGATGAACCAACAGGTCGTTGGTTCCTCCCATGGCCACTTTAAGAGGAAATCTGGAGGGTCTGACGACGGGTGACACAATGACTCGTTGGTGGACCTAACGGGTCATTGTGTCCAGTCGTTAGATTCACTAGAAGAATTTCTAACAATTCTCTAAGTTGACACAACAGGTGATGAAAACAAATCGTTGTGGGAAACAATGGGTCGTTGTTTCTACTCGTTGTCATTGGAAGGTGATTTCTGGGTTTTCACCCAATGACTCTCACAATGGGTTGTTGTTTTCTGACAATGACTCGGTAGTTGAGTCGTGGGGTCCTGGGAAGGATTTCTGTGATGGGGAAATTACGACTGACAGGATGACTCATTGTTTCTCACAATAGGTCATTCCATTTCTCGTGAGTTCCCGATAGACCAAACCCTGCTGACCATGACTGACACAATGAGTCCTTGGAGCTGACCACGACCCATTGTCTCAGTCGTTCTGAGACAAATTTCCTACTTTTCTTCTGGATTTTTCTTGCAAGGTCTGAGTCTAGTCTAGGAAATTTTTGGGGTGTTACAATATCTCCCCCCGGGATAAGTCGTCCTCGAATTAAGACTAAAGCTGTAGGAAAACTAGGAAAAGAGCTGAAATTCCTAGACTGAGACTATGAGCTGGTTTCTAAAGGAGTAACTGATTCCGAGCTGACTTAACCATACTAACAGAGCTGATACAACTAGAATACACCTAGAAAAACTAAATAGGGTTGATGAGTACGGAACTAAATAGACTACTAAGGAGGGATTTAGTACCTGATGCTGGAACTGAACTGGAAGGAAATAAGTGAGGGTATCTGCCATCATGTCTGCTTCATCTTCCCACATGGCTCCCTCAACTAGCTGATTCCTCCACAAAACCTTGACTGAAGCTACTTCTTTGTTTTTCAGCTTACGAACCTTATGGTCAAGGATCTAAAGTAGGACCTCTTCGTACGAGAGATTATCTTTCACTCCCATACTTTCTAGTGGCACCACTGATGTTGGATCACCGATGCACTTCTTCAATAGTGACACATGGAACACAGGGTGCACAGAACTCTATAGGCAATTCCATCTCATAGGCTACATTTCCAATACGCCTTAGAATTTTTTAGGGTCCCACATATCTTGGACTGAGTTTTCCTTTCTTCCCAAATCTCATCACCCCTTTAATGGGTGAAATTATCAGATAAACCCAATCATCTACTGCAAACTCTAACTCTCTTCTCCTTACATCAGCATAAGATTTCTAATGACTTTCCGCTGTTTTCAACCTCTCTCTGATAAGTTGCACCTTCTACATTGCCTCATGAACTGATTCTATCCCTATCGGAGTAGTTTCACCAACGTCAAACCACCCTATAGGAGATCTACACCTCCTACCATATAATTCTACAAACGGGGCCATCTAGATACTGGAGTAGTAACTGTTGTTGTACGCAAACTCGATGAGAGGTAGGTGATCATCCCAACTACCCTTGAAATCGATCACACACACTCTCAGCATATCTTTTAAAGTTTGTATAGTCTGCTCAGCTTGTCCATCTATCTTGCGGATGAAAAGTTGTGCTGAGCTTGACCTAGGTAACAAGTCCCTTCAGAAATGACTTCAGAAATGAGAGGTGAACTGGTACCTCTATCTGAAATAATGGACAAGGGCACCCCATGAAGCCTGACCAACTCCCAGATATAAAGCCTAGCACAATCCTCGGTTGAGTTTGTAGTTTTAACTGGGAGGAAATATGCTGACTTAGTCATTCGGTCTACTATTACCCAGATTGAGTCATGTTGCCCACGAGTCTGAGATTGACCGTAATAAAATCCATATTTACTTCTTCCCACTTCCATATGGGTATGCTGATATTCTGAGTCATACCTCCCGATCTCTGATGTTTTACCTTGACCTGTTGGCAGTTCAAGCACTTAGCTACAAATTCTGCAATGTCTCTTTTCATGTCGTTCCACTAGTAAATATCCCACAAATTACGATACATCTTAGTAGCACTTGAGTGGATGGAATATCATGAACTGTGTTCTTCAGCTAGTATCTACTACCTCAAATCACCTACGTCCGATACATACAGCCTACCCTGATAATGGAGTACACCATCTCCCCCTTGGGAGAAAACCTCCACTTTCTTTCTAAGAACAACCTCCTTCAACTTAAGCAATATGGGATCTTCATCCTACCTTGACTTAACTTCAACTACCAACGAGGAATCTGATGCACTCTGTACCACTACTTCGCCCTCAGTTGTATCAACCAACTAAACTCCCCACCGAGCTAACCTATGGATATCCTTTTCCATTCCTTTATGCCCTATTCAACATGAGCAACGCTCCCCATAGACATCCTGCCTAGGGCATCATCCACCACATTGGATTTTCCCAGGTGATACAACACACTCATGTCATAGTCCTTCAATAGCTCCAACCATCCTCACTGACGAAGATTTAGATCTTTCTGACTGAACACATACTGAAGGCTCTTGTGATCGGTGAAAACATCCACGTGAACCCCGTAAAGGTATTACCTCCATATTTTCAACGCAAACACCACCGCTGCCAACTCCAGGTGATGACTCAGATAGTTCTTCTCATGAACCTTGAGCTTTCTAGAGGCGTAAGCTATCACCTTACCCCGCTACATCAAAATGAAACCAATTCCAACTCTGGAAGTGTCACAATTCACCACGAGCCCATTTGTTCCTTCCAGTAAGGTCAACACAGGAGCAGTAGAGAGTCGAGTCTTTAACTCTTGGAAACTCTTCTCACATGCATCTGACCACTGAAATTTCACCTTTTTCTAAGTCAACCTAGCTAGAGGGGATGCAATAGAGGAGAAACCTTCCGTAAAATGTCGGTAGTAACTGGCTAGACCTAAGAAGCTTCTGATTTCGGTTGGAGAAGTAGGCCTTGGCCAGTCTTTCACCGTTCCAATCTTTTGAGGATCTACCTGAATACCCTCACCCAAGACCACGTGACTAAGGAAAGTCATATACTTCAACCATAATTTGCATTTTCTAAACTTAGCGAATAAGTAGCAGTTTTTGAGGGTCTGCAGCACTATCCTTTGATGGTTAGCATGCTCTTCTTCGCTTTTAAAGTATACCAGAATTTCATCAATAAATGCAATGATGAACATGTATAGATATGGCTTGAAAACCATGTTCATCAGGTCCATGAAAGTTGTGGGGGAATTAGTCAGTCCGAAGGACATCACCATAAACTCGTAGTGACCATAGAAGGTTCTGAAAGCTGTTTTCGGTATGTCACACTCTCTCACTCTTAGCTGATGGTACCTCGACCTGAGATCTACCTTGCAGAAATAAATTTCTCCCTGAAGATGATCGAACAAGTCGTCAATCCTAGGTAGGGGTTACCTGTTCTTGACTTTGACCTTGTTTAACTGACGGTAATATACGCACATTCTGAGGGTACCGTCTTTCTTTCGCATGAATAGTACTGGAGAACCCTAGGGAGATATGTTGATCCTGATTAAGCCTTTATCAAGGAGGTATTTTAGTTGTTCCTTCAACTCCTTAAGCTCAGTTGGAGCCATTCTATAAGGAGGGATGGAGATGGGTTGAGTGTCTGGATGAAGGTATATGCTAAAGTCTATTTCCCGGTTAGGAGGGACTCCGAGATGATCTTCAGGAAATACTTCAGGGAACTCATTGAAAACTTGAACTGACTGGATAGTTGGGGTCTCAAAGCTGGAATCTTTTACCCAAACTAGATGATAAATCATGAGAAGTCAGGGACCAACTTTGGCTTCTCTTCATCCTAAAATAGACATAACCTTTTAAAGGTTAGCTATGGAAAACATCATGCAAGCAGTAGGTGAAGAGAATAAGAGAGTTCTACTGATGCATTATACTTATTCCTATCTTCTTCTTCCAATTCATAATTTTGTAGCCAATTTGAGAAAGAAAGAAATGAAGATCAAATATGGATGCTTGCAATTAATAATAAAGGACCTTGAATGATCCAATTGTTCCTTCAACATGAACAATAGTAGCAAGAAACCCTTTGCTGTTTCGAGGTCATCATTTTTCATCGCAACCACCTTCTCTAACAAAGTTAAATCTTTCTGAATGAACACATACTGAAAGCTCTTGTGATGGGTCAGAACATCCACGAGAGCCCCGTAAAGGTAGTGCCTCTATTTTTTCAATGCGAACACCACTGCTGATAAGCTTTCTGGCCTTAAGGTAGGAAATAAACCGACCCTTAGGCGCTAAACTACTGCTCATCCACTCTAAAGCTGGCTCATTAGGGAAATAAAACCTGATGACTCTACACAGCCACTAGAATATACTTTGGAGACATAATCCACAGCCACCAGAATATACTTCATTCCATATGAGCTAATGAATGGCCCTATGAAATCAATCCCCCATACGTCGAACAACTCTACTTCAAAGATGGGGGTTAGTGGCAGCTCATGTCTATGGGTAATACTGCCCTTCCTTTGGCATTGATCACAAGACTTGGCGAAGTGATATGCACCTTGATGAATATATGGCAAGAAATATCTGCACTGTAAAATCTTATGTGCAGTTCTGGTACCACTGTGATGACCCCCAAAAGGAGATGAGTGACATGCCTCTAGAATTCTTAGCATCTCTACTTCTGGGACACACCTACGAATGATCCTGCCTGCAAAATGCGGAATAAATATGAGTCATCCCAGTAATATCTTCAGGTATCAAATAAGAACTTCTTCCTCTACTAAGGATTCAGGTCTGCTGGCATCACATCACTAACCAAGTAATTTGCAAAATCGGCAAACCAAGGAATCAAATCTTGCGATGCAGCTAGTATCTGTTCTTCTGGGAAGGCATCATTGATATCAATCTCCATTCTATCCCTCGCTTCAGACTCAAGCCTGGATAGATGATATGCCACCTGATTTTCTGTTCCCTTCCGATCCTTCACCTCAAACTCAAATTCTTGGAGCAAGAGCACCCAACGAATCAATCTTGGCTTGGCATCCTTTTTACACCTCAGGTACCTCAATGCAGCATGGTCTGTAGAATGATCACCCTGGTTTCAAGAAAATATGCTCGAAATTTTTCAAATGCAAAGACCACTGTCAGTACTTCCTTTTTTCTGAATGTATAATTCTTCTAGGCTGTATTGAGTGTTTTGTTGGCGTAATAGATAGGATGAAAGATCTTTTCTCTCCTGTGGCCTAAAACAACACCAAGAGCAACACCTAGAGTCACACATTACCTCGAAGGGGAGAGACCAGTCTGGAGCTATGATGATAGGAGCAGTGGTAAGCTTTTCTTTCAAACACTCAAAGGCCTTTAGACATGCCTCATCGAACACGAACTTTACCTCTTTCTCCAATAATTTGCACAATGGCTATGCAATATTTGAAAAATCCTTGATAAAGAACTGATAGAATCCCGCATGCCCTAAAAAGCTTCTGACCCCTTTTGCGGAAATAGGGGTGTAAATCCTGCTATAACCTCAATTTTTACCTTGTCCACCTCGATCCCCTTCCCTGAGCTTTTATGGCCAAGCACTATCCCTTCTTTAAACATGAAATGACTTTTTTCCCAGTTTAGGACCAGATTGGTTTCTTCACATCTTTTCAGTACTCTTCCCAAATGATTAAGGCACGATTCAAATGAATTTTCTACGATAGAAAAATCATCCATACACACTTCAATGGTGTCCTCCACCATGTCTGAGAATATGGACATCACACAGCACTGGAAGGTGGCTGGTGCATTACTCAATCCAAATGGAATTCTTCTTAAGGCAAAGGTTCTATATGGACAGGTGAAGGTTGTCTTCTCCTAATCTTCTGGAGAAATAGTGATCTGATTATACCCTGAATATCCATCAAGGAAACAGTACCATCCTCTACTTGCGAGTCAAGCATCTGATCCAAAAATGGAATAGGAAAATGGTCTTTCTAGGTGCAGCAATTGAGTTTCGTGTAATCCAACATACACTCCATCTTGTGGCTGGTAGTGTTGGTATCAGCTCATTCTTTTCATTAGGCACCACTGTAATCCCTCATTTCTTTGGAACGCACTGGATAAGACTTACCCACTAACTATCTGCTATGGGATATATCACCCCAACATCCATCCACGTGATAATCTCCTTTTTGATGACTTCTTGCATTGGAGAGTTCAAGCAGCGCTGATGCTCTATACTCGGCTTACAATATGGTTCCAGTTTGATCTTATGAGTACATGTGCCTGGTGGAATTTCGATGATATCAGCTATGGTCCATCCAATTAACTTTTTGTATCTTTTCAAGATGTTAAACCATAGCTTCCACTTGCTCGTCTAATAGGTTTGCTGTAATTATGATCGGCAAAGTGTTGTCCTTTCCAAGGAATGCATACTTGAGATGAGGAGGCAATGCTTTCAGTCCAAGGATTGGTGGTACCTCCACGAATGGCTTAGCTGGTTGTATTGAACGGTTCTTTAAGTCCAGGTCTAACTTCTTTGGAATGAAGTTATATGACCCCATCCCATTTAAACCGTTAACCGTTTTTTTGTATTCTAGGTTCCCGTCTTCTTCATAATTGATTATCACAGCTGCCAATGTATCATTAGTCACTATTTCCTCCATAGGTGTTTGCAGCTTATCATTTTCCATTTGAGTGTTCACGTGAAAAGTTGTTCCTTTGATGTAGCCTGAGGGGATCACAAAAGGAAAACAAAGAAAAACAAAGAAAAATCGTAAAAAAGTACATAACTACCAACAAGTCAAATACAAGAAAATAACCTAGTCTTAGCCAAATTTACCGGCAACGGCGCCACTTTTTGATAATGCTCAAACCACACCTCTCACTAAAGTATGAAGCAAACATTGTCAATTAAGAACCCAAAAAAGGTTCGGGTCGATCCCACAGGGAATATGGAAGAGCTATATTACAAACGGTAAGTGAACTTGTAAGGTAGTTACTTTAAAATTGGGGGGTTCAAAAGAAAAGCAATAATAAAAACAATTATCAAAAATCCGGTTTTGGATCAATATTAAAGGATAACTACGGTTTGTGTTCCCCATGGGTTCATAACTGCTTTAGGTATACACTCCTGATCATCACCAATACTTACTTATAGAAATGATAACTTAGGTTCATTCAAACGACCGACCAGTCCCTATAGAATGACTATATTCAATTACTCGACCAAGTCCATGAGCGGTTTCAAACTATCTGTTATCACTAAGTTTCAGATTTAACTATCTTGCGACCACAACTCAAGTTAATACAATGATCATCAATATCAAGGCTCCATTGTAATTCTCTTTTCCTAATCTCTACCTCTTAGACCTAAGCAAGTAAAGAATTCGGGAAAGTCCTAATGTTGTGCCCCGTTAAGAAACATTTAAGCATCAAAAGCATACAATATAAGTGTTTGTATTGGTTTTAGAATCACTTTGTGCAACCCTAGCTTGTTAATTCACCATGGTTCCCACAACCCTATCTATGGAGGTTTTATCCTCTCATAGTTGTAAGGTTGTGAATTGCATTCATGATTGAAAACATAAATAAATACTTATAAAATATAAATGAGAAAAACACTTCCTTTAATTATTCATTAAAATCTTGAAGAAAAATTAACAAGAACAAGAAGAAGTCAAGAAAAAGTTGATCACAAGTCAAAACAACTTAATTATCTCTTTCTTTCCTCCAAAAATCTCTTCTCTGATCGATCTCCCTTAAAAATAAAATCTAAAACGTATTTATACAGACATAAGAATCCCTTTCCTAGGCTAACAGGGTGAATTTCCATATCTGATTCCGCCCACGTCATGAGTCCTCCTATGATCGGTAGCACCATCATATGGTCTGTAGCATCGTTTCGTACATTGCATGACTGGGTGGATTTTGGCTAAGTGTTGGATCCTGGTATGAATCGTACTTCAATCCTACGATCCGTACTGAGCTCACGTGGCTTGACTCTAAGATTTTAAAAAAATTCTGAAGTTCATCACGACCGCCATGGTATGATTCGTACCTTCATTCCACGGTTCGTACTTTTCTTTCCATAGAAGGAGTCAGCCGCTTATGAAAATCGTCTGAATCTTTTCACGATTTCATCACCATGACTCATACAAGCTTGGTAAAACTCGTAATGGGACTCGTATATTGCATCTCTTCACCATTAGCCTTATGCAAATTTTCATGGCCACCAATACGACTCGTAGGACCTTCCTATGGCTCGTACTTTGGACTGCATTTTGAGCCTATTTTGCACTCTTCAGGCTATCTTTTGCATTTTTCAGCTCCAACACCAATTTATCCTGTAACCAAAGGAAAAGTTTCTTATATCCACATAAATACACCTAATTCCATGCTATTTTCTTAGTTTTGAGCGTCGAAAGTGTTGTAAAATCTATGAACAAGGCATTTCTCTTACCACCAAGGAGAAGCACCCAAGAAGAACTACAGATCCTCAAAAACTCACTAAATGAAGTTAAGGAAATGAAGCAAATTTTTAGCTTTTACGGTTTTGAGTGGATGGCCAAGACTCCAGCACAGTATATAGAAGACATAGTTCGGGAGTTCTATGCCAACTATTTGGCCACCATGGAGGTAAAGGCAAAGGAAGGGTAGAAGATAAAAGACTAGCCTCGTTTGGAGAGTGTTATGGTCTGAGGTCGAGAGGTTGATATATCTGAGCGGACCATCACTCGAATGTTGTACGGACCATAGTTCACACCTACAAGGATGATTCTAGAGTGTGATTACAAGGTTTAGGCAATAAAGCAGATTAGACAGCTAACTGTGCAGGAGCGATGGAGGCAACTGTAATGGCTAGCAGGGGCGATTTCTAAGAACAAGGAAGAAGCTGAATCGGTTACAGGTGGAAAGTAGGTGACCAAGAACTCACTAAATTTCATAGAAAAAGCCTGCTGGACACTAGTGCACCATCGGTTAGAACCTACGGTCAACGACATCACATTGAGTGCTGACATAGCAGCTTTGATGGCATACCTCATGTCTTGTTACCCCATCAATATCTCGAGGATCATAGTAGATGAGATACGAGACCGGGTGGTGGGAGAGAGAACCACTATCCCATTCCCGAGTCTTGTATTCAGCTTATGTATTGAGGCAGAAGTTCCACGGGGTGTCGAGCGGTTGATTGGAGGCCAAAAATTGCAGACATAGGTCTTCTCCGGGATGAGATGAAACCGGTAAGTAGATCCATGATTCCAATAGCAATTTCAGCAACCCAGAAAGTAGGGGACACATAGGTGAATGTCCCCATTACACAGGAGCAGAGCGAGACACCGGCTATAGACGCCGGTCATTCAGAGTCAGCTCTTAGCACCTCAGCAACACCACTGCCCAACCTGCAGACTCAGACACCAGCAAGGTATACTTTGGTACAACAGGACTTCCTCCATAAGCTAGCCAAATGGTTGAACATGGCGGAGTGAAAGATCAGGACATGATGGATAATGTAAAACCATGGGTCAAGTCAGAGATAGACGCAGTAGCTCAGGCTCTACATGCTCGCCTAGACAATTTTGAGAGCCGATTCAATGTGAGAATGGTGGAACAAACAAATATCAGTAGTCTTCGTGCAGAGTTGGGGGCTCTTCGGAGCCAAGTAGTTCAGTTGTCATCACGACAACCAACAGTTTTAGTAGCCCCCACTCTTCCGGACCTAGATGTCGAGCCTGATGAGGAGATTGCCTTGGTGGCATATTGGGAGCCGACTATAGCTGTTGAAAAGGGTAAGAAAAGAGCTGCTGAGGATGTTAGAGAGGAGAGTTTGAAAAAGAGGAGGAAGAAGGAGAGGATGGAGCGCAAGCGGGCCAAAGAAAAGAGCATGCAGACTCACAATGCACATATGTCTGAGCTGCATGAGAGAGCTAAAGGAGAAGGCAGCTCCACCATAGCTTACCCCAAGCTTGTCAGTGGATGTGACCCTTCGAGAGAGCCATATTCAGCCCCGATAGTAATAGAGGCCATCGAAGCGGCCACAATTACTGGGGGGGACCACTCCCCCTATTGACAGACCATTGAGCGTGCCAGCCACCGCTAGCGCCACTATTATAGCGGAGATACCACCTTTGCAAGATGACAGGAGTGCTTAGTACGCCACAGGTATGTTCTCTTCCCTATGATCTTATAGTTCATATTTCGGGGATGAATCTTACTTTTCAAATAAAAGGGAGGGGTGTACTTGTGATTTTTTGGGTTTTTTGATTCGTCTGAGGGTTTTCTTATAGTGTTTCTTTTTCCTTAGACATGCTATCTAGTAGAACCGGCATGTGAAGGATTTTTATTGTTTTTATCTTGTGAATTTTGTTTAATTAGAAAGTAATTTAGGAATACTCGGCCAATAAAAATGCACTAGTTTTAAAAAAAAATTGACCCTGTTTAAATTTGTTTTTGATGCATTAGCTATGTATTTATGACAACATGCATGATTTCTGTGGATATTTTTATGTCATTTAGTTTATTAATATGAGTAATCTTCTTAAGCCATATATAATCCATACATGTGAGGTGGAAATAGTTCATGTACCATGTGTGAGTAAGATATAGTAGTCAGTTCAGCATTGTGTTGAAGATCTAGAAATTGCCTGGTTGGTCTTTGCATAGGGTAAGGATGGTTGGTTAGGATATGATCATAGGCCCTTTTTGTTTAGTCCACTGTTAGCCTATATTACCCTACCAAAGTTTCATGAATCCCTTGATCCCAAGTTTGAGCCTTAATAGACCATGTTTCTTTGATTTACCGATTAACCATACCCATTTGTTTACAATGAACTTGTTTTGGCCCTAGTCCTTACTTGGATATTGTGAACCTCAAAATAAGAAAAATGCTTAAGTTGAGGGTGGTTAGAGTAGGGGTGCGTAAATGGTGGGAATGGGAGAAAGGAAAAGACAAAGAGAAAAGAAATGGTGAAAAATGAGGTGTGGTGTGGTGAAAACAAAAGAGATGAAAAATATATAGAATCTTGAAAAAGAAATTTGAAAAGAAAATAAAAATGATGAACAAGTTAAAAACTCACCACACCCTTGCAAATGTGTGTAAAGAGAAGTGAAAAGGGAAGAAAAAAGGGAATGAAAGAATAAAGGGTGAAATAGGTGAATGGTGTAGCCAATTATGTAGTGCCAAGGAAGGGATAGTCACTTATAAAATCTTCCATCTTTATCATGTTCAACACTAAGCCTACATTACAAGCCATACCAAGTCCTATAGTGATCCTAACTCGACCATCTAATAAACCAAAGTATAGATAATAAGGGCAAGCCTATGGTATCTGACACATAATACTTGTAACTTTTTTGTGAAAGTGAGCGCCTTACTTGTTTAGTCCCATGCTATGTTTGCCATTTCATATCTGAGTGGGGACTTCAGCTATGTGAGGGTACATGCATT
Source organism: Datura stramonium (assembly GCA_018107945.1). NCBI lineage: Eukaryota > Viridiplantae > Streptophyta > Magnoliopsida > Solanales > Solanaceae > Datura > Datura stramonium. Next base: position 116,383 of record JACEIK010004885.1, read on the forward strand.
ATGTTTTCTTTTACCATTGGTATGTGTGAAAAACATTGCTAATGACTCGATTGCCTATTGATATCTAACATGTCTTGATCCCTGTTTATGATGTTTTGAGATTGCTTGAAATGCATTAGTTGATGCTTTTCCATGAGAAATGGTCAATAGAGTTTGTATAGAAAGTGCAAGTTTTCTTGAAGTATTGGTTGTAGTATCTTAAGTCTATTTTCTAGTTGCGCGTCGTGTTTAGTTTTTCTTTTCTTTGCCTGAGGAAATGCAAAAGCCTTAAGTTGAGGGTGTTGATGTATTGTGGATTTACAGCACTTTCGACGCTCAAAACTAATAAAATAACATGGATTTAGGTGTATTTATGTGGATATAAGGCACTTTTCCTTTAGTTACAAGATAAATTGGTGTTGGAGCTGAAAATGCAAAAGATAGCCTGAAAAGTGCAAAATAGGCTCAAAGTGCAGTCCATAGTACGAGCCCTAGAAAGATCCTATGAGTCGTACTGGTGGCTGTGAAAAGTTGCAGAAGGCTAATGGTGAAGAGATTCAATATACAAGTCTCAGTACGAGTTGTTCCAAGCTTGTACAAGTCATGGTGATGAAATCGTGAAAAGATTCAGAAGATTTGCATAAGAGGTTGACTCCTACTACTGGAAGAAATTATGAACCGTGTAATGAAGGTACGAGTTGTACCATGGCGGTCGTGATGATCTTCAGAAATTTTTCAAAATCTCAGAGTCAAGCCATGGGAGCTCAGTACGGATCATAGGATGGAGGTATAATTCATACCAGGATCCAACAATTACCAAAAATCCATCCAGTCATGCAATATGAAAGGATGCTACAGGCCATATGATGGTGCTACGGATCGTAGGAGGACTCGTGACGTGGGTGTAATCAGATATGGAAATTAACTCTGTTAGCCTAGGCAAAGGATTCTAGTGTGTGTATAAATACGTTTTAGGTTTTATTTTTAAGGGAGATCGATTAGAGAACAGATTTTTGGAGGAAAGAAAGAGATAATTAAGTTGATTTGACTTGTGATCAATCTTTTCTTGAATTCTTCTTGTTCTTGTTAATTGTTCTTCAAGATTTTAATGATTAATTAAAGGAAGTGTTTTTCTCATTCATATTTGTAAGTATTGATTTGTGTTTTCAATCATGAATGCAATTCACAACCTTACAACTATGAGAGGCTAAAACCTCCATATCTAGGGTTGTGGGAACCTTGGTGGATTAACAAGATAGGGTTGCACAAAGTGATTTTAAAACAAATACAAACACTTATATTGTATGCTTTTGATGCTTAAACGTTTCTTAACGGTGCGCAATGTTAGGACTTTCCCGAATTCTTTACTTGCTTAGGTCTAAGAGGTAGAGATTAGGAAAAGAGAATTACAACAGAGCCTTGATCTTGATGATCATTGTATTAACTTGAGCTGTGGTCGCACGATAGTTAAATTTGGAACTTAGTGATAATGGATAGTTTGAAACCGCTCATGAGACTTGGTTGAGTAATTGATTATAGTCATTCAATAGGGAATGGTCGGTCATTTGAATGAACCTAAGTTATAAGTTCTATAAGTATGTATTGGTGATGATCAGGAGTGTATACCCAAAGCAGTTATGAACCCATGGGGAACACAAATCCTAGATATCCTTTAATATTGATCCATTTTTGATAATTGTTTTTATAATTGCTTTTCTTTTGAACCCCCCCAATTTTGAAGTAACTACCTTACAAGTTCACTTACCGGCTGTAATCTAGCTCTTGCATATTCCCTGTGGGATCGACCCCAACCTTTAGTTGGGTTATTTATTGACAACGTCCATTTCATACTTCAGTAAGAGGTGTGGTTTGAGATTTATCACATCTATACCTAAAAAGTTGGCCTGCAGCACTGGTCAGCCTGCTGGAGCTGCTAAAGCGGTGGATTGCGATCTCCTCCGTCCTGTTGACGGATATTTTTTGAGCTGATAACCAAGCTGTCCACAACCAAAACAACCCTCTCAATCCTGAAGGCATTCTCCTGTATGGTTCTTTCCACACTTAGGGCAAGCTAGGTAGCTGTAGCTGTTGCTGGGATTATGACTCTAGGACTGTGAGCCAGATGCTCCACCCCTCCGATCCTTGAGGGACCAGAAATTAGGGGCACTAGCTGAAGTGTGTGCTAGAGCCCTCTGCTGCTGTAGCTGCTGCTTTTGTGGGCGGCTACTACAGCGAGATCTCTAATGGCCATAATCTGATTGGCCAGTCCTTTCCCGCTTGTTCTCCCACTCCAAGTCTTTTAGTTTTTCTACCTTAATCTTCTGGGCATGAACTATGAGGCTGGAGAGATCGATATCCTTTATAAGAATAGCAGTCTTGCACTCCTTGAGGACCAAGCTTGATACTCCATTAGCAAACTTCGGCATGTGAGCCCTTGGCTCGGCTACCATCTCTGGAGCATATTTAGATAGCCTTGTGAACTCCAGTGCATACTCTTCCACCGTCTGATTTCCCTGTTTTAGGTTCATGAATTCATCCACCTTAGCCTCCCTAAGGTCTCAGGGGGAAAATCTATCTAGGAAGGTTGTAATGAACTCCTCTCATTCCACCGGTTCTGCTCCCGCTGGTCTCCCCTCCTTGCACTGGTCATACCAGACCTTAGCGACCCCTTTAAGCTGGTAGGCAGCCAGGTCGGCACTCTCCAAGGAGCTAACACCCATGATTCGAATGATCTTCCTGATCTCATTCACGAACTTTTATAGGTCCTTTCCCACCTAAGATTCATGAAAAACTGGAGGGTTTATCCGGGTGAAGTCCCAAACTCGTGAGCTGTTGTGGACCCATTAGTATTGACCGGAACCACCTGCTAGTTCACCTAATTTGTGACTGTCTGTGCGAGTAGTTGGATAGCCACTTTGAACTCCACGGAGGACACTGGGTCTTCCTGAGGGGCTGCTGGAGCTGGTGGGGCAGGTCAGTGAGCGTTGCCGGCCCTTCTTCTGTTACTACATCGTGGAGGACTGATTTCACTAAAAGGAAATAGAGCACAATTTAGGAGAATGTTTTTGGACTCGAACTTCAATGCACGATAAGGTGTATAAACAAAAGGGAGTTTTTCTAATAACGTCTCGTAGCCTTCCCATCATAAGTGTGGCGCACTTCACACCAATGAAAATGACTCTACTCGATGTGGCTTTAAGACATCCTAGGATACTCTAAACCTAGTGCTCCATTACCAAGTTTGTCATTCCCTGTGTTTATACCTTGGACAAGACACAGTACTTGGAGTCATAAGTAACCCCAAGTCAACCCATGGTCTATCATAACACTGGCATTTTGAGTAAAAGCATAGAGAAAGCTTTAAAATAATTAAAAAACATTTATGAAGAAGAAATAAATCATAAAGTTTTAAAACAAAATGAAACAACACTAAAAATTTAAAACTCTGTCTATGTCTGAGAGCCATCTATCTGATGAGTAGCTGGGAGAAACCCCCAACTAACTCTAAATCTAATTGAGGGAAATATACTTGAAATAAATAATCCTCGTCCTCGAAAGATGAGGACTCACCACTAATGCAGCTGTAAATTTCTAGGCGAGATCTACTAATGATGCTGAGACTGAGAACCTACAGTTGTACCATAAAACAATATAACATAAAAGGTAAGCATCGGTACTTTGAATGTACTGAGTAAGTAGGAGAAACCATAACATGAAGGATAAAAATAACTGAATGGAAAAACATGCAATGACCGACTGAAATGCTGAAACTGAATAAACTGAACTACACTGAGATGGTCAAAATGACCCTGTCTGATGGTCAAAGACATGCCCTAAATCTGAGATGTTGAATCCAAACTACTGTATTGAATTGATCTGAACTTAGTCTGAAACTTTTCTGAACTAAGATAGTTTGAGACTGAACTAAACTGACTAGTGGGAGAGTCTATAACCGACATATAACCATGTGATCTAGACGTTGAATCCGATGTATACACCCCATCGGTAGGACCCAATATACCTTGCTCGGGTATAAAGGCATGAACTGAGTGATCACAGGTCTGGGGCCATGAGGCCAATAAAATATAACCTATGGTGGCAACGAAGTTTTGGGAACCCGGGTTCGCTGGAACCCCGGTTCGCTCGGTGCTAAGTCCTACTCCCACAGGATACTCTTAGACTGACTACTAAGTTGATAGCTCAAAATTGGGGCACAAGAATAAGTCAGGAATACCTATCTAGAAGTACCCTGTGAGTCTTATCGGACCGAATTCTGTAACTGGTGTTCAAAGACTAGTCAGAGCTGCTTCTCTAGAAGCGTCATAACCGTCTAAATAACAAATTGTAATCTGAACTGGGGTCCTAAGGTTGGTCATAGATGCTTATCTAAAAGTGTCATGACCGCCTAATGAACCACTAAAATCTGATACTGAGTCTAATATTGATAATTGGGAGGCATCACTAACACCTCAAGAATTAACTGTAGTCAAACTGATCAGCTAACATTTCTGGACAAGACTGAATCTAATAATCTTATTAAGACTGTACATGTAAATATCAAACTAAAATTTCCACATACACTAATAATATTGGGATTTCAAATCTATTAGAATCAAGCTACAGGGAAACTAGTCCAACACGCAAGATCCTAAATTCTATGGAACTGAGAATTAGGGATAAATTATTCCACAAGATATAATTCTCATAAATGTCTAGAAATAGGGAATAATAAGAAGTTAAAATAATGAGAAATACTCTACTTGAAATCTCAAAGAAATTAGTCTGACAAGTTTCTACATTTCGAATCCACAGGGTTGAACTGATAGAGAAAATAGAAAAGATTTTTGGGGACACAAGGGAAGAACTATTCCTTTGTTGAATTCCCACATACCTGACTAAGAATTCCCTGAAGAAGAAGAAGTCTTGAATTTCTGCACTGATGAGGAACCCTAGTTCTTGCATGAGAGAAGAAGTACGATCATTTGTCTGAGAGTTAACTTGGGGAATGAGGGGGAAGACCGTTCAATTCCTCTAATATTTCTGGAATAATACCTAAAATGATGTATTTTAGGGACTAAATAGGTGGGAAATAACAAAAATATCCTGGAAATAAAATTTGGAAACTGACCGAGAGGGTCCCAACGAGTCACGAGTCATTGGTTGTGAGCACGACTTATTGGGAACTCTCGTTGGTCCTACTGTCTGAGGTTTGAAAATATTGGATCTGGAAATGGGGGTCACCATGACTCATTGGATGAACCAATGGGTTGTTGGTTCCTCCCGTGGCCACTGTACGAGGAAACATGGAGGGTCTGACGATGGGTGACAGAACGACTCATTGGTGGACCTAACGGGTCATTGTGTCGAGTCGTTAGGTTCACTGGAAGGATTTCTAAAAATTCTCTAAGTTGACAAGACGGGTGATGAAAATGACTCGTTGTGGGAAAGAACAGGTCATTTTTTACACTCGTCGTCACTGAAAGGTGGTTTCTGGCTTTTCACCCAACGACTCTCACAATGGGTCTTTGTTTCTCACAACGACTCATTGGTTGAGTCATAGGGTCCTAGGAAGGATTTCCGTGATGGGGAAACAATGGCTGATAGGATGCCTTGTTGTTTCTCACAATGGGTCGTTCCTTGTCTTGTGGGTTCTCGATATCCCAAACCCTGCTGACCACGACTGACACAATGAGTCATTGGAGCTGACCATGACTGACATAATGAGTCATTGGAGCTGACCACGACTGGTTGTTTCAGTCATTTTGAGACAAATTTCCTAGTTTTCTTCTGTATTTTTCTTTCTAGATCTGAGTCTGGTCTAGGAAAGTTTTGGGGTATTACAAATTGAGTCACTACTATCTGAACTATATGAAATATTAAGCTGGTCTTTGTCACTAAAATTTTCTTCAGGGGAAGAATTATTCTCATTTTATTTAAGAACATAATATAATCTATCTTTTATTTTTGGCTCAAGTTCCAACATTCATCTTATCTTTCTTTTTATTAGGGATCCGACAATCCTTAGCCCTATTGCCAAATTTTCCACAGTTCCAACACTTATAAATACTTCCTTTAAAGTCACCTTTGTTGGATTCTTGTTTATGCCTTTTAAATCTTTTTTTGTAATAATGGGGTTTTTCAGATTTATTCTTATAGTGTTTGTATCTTCTTTTAATTTTCTTGGATGCTTCTTTTGACGGGGCAAACAACTTGATATATCCAAAGTCTTGACAAAAGCTTCCTATTTATTTTTTGAACATTTTATTGTCCTTTTAAAGTTTATTTTTAAGCTTCATATCTATATATAATTCAAGTCATGTAACATTTATAAAACTTATAAGGTCACCATAGGTTAACTGGCTATAAGGAAATTTTCCATCAATCTTTTCTATAAGATCATCTGTGGTTTCAAACTTTTCTTGAAATTTGGGAAATTTATCATTAGAAAATTCTTGTATTTAAATATTGGATGGGTTTTTAATTTCTTATTATTATAGGAAGGGCTTGGTTTATCATTAAAAATTGATTTATGATGAGCCCGCAAGTGTACGGGTCGTACAAGTAATACAGTGGCTCTTTTTAAAAACCGGAATGTCGAACCCACAGGAATAGGAATAC
>JACEIK010004886.1:0-13505 GCA_018107945.1 Datura stramonium
GCAGGTGGGCTGTTTCGTGCATCTTCCCTGCCTACGTTTGCGTTTTAATTCCGATTCCAAGCCTCTACTTCACCAACTCATGGATTAGTCCCTCAAATTCATTGAAACCTATAAAACAAAGACTAATCATGTTGGTTAGTACATGTATTAACATTTATATAAAATGACATGAAAATGTATATAATTACTTAGCTAAACAAGACTAAAGTATGTTATCAAGCGTCACTCAGGCATGCTATTTTGCTCGAGGTCAACAAGCTCAGGGATTGCCTTTCACCAGATCAGGCGATGGTGGAGCCCGTACACTAGTCGCTAGTTCAACAGCTCTGGCAGCACGTCCATTCCAATAGGGTGCTTCTACTTGTGCAGTTGGCGGCAATTGTCAGAATAGGTTCTATGCCCTTGCACCCTCGACGGGAGTAGGAGACTTCACCAAATGTGGTTACTGGTACACTACGAGTAATTCATATTGATGTTTATGCATTGTTAGATACAGAGGCTACTTTGTATTTTGTGATCCCTTTACGTATAATATATGAAGTTGTGGACAAACAAAAAAAGAGAGGAAATTTTATTAATTAAATAAAACTTCTTCAATCAGCTTATCTCTTCATTTAACTTAGGTTGACCTAGGCCAGAGATAGACCTATTTCAAGATAATCCCACCTTTGAAACACTTTGGTAATGCTCCAAAATATTGAATCGGAGCACATGGAGCATTTTCCTATGTTGCTAGTAGTTTCGGATTAAGTACCGAAATCTTATTTGAGCCCTTCTCAGTCTCTACTCCAGTTAGTGATTTAGTTATAGCTCGACGGTTATATAGGAATTGCCCTATGTCGGTCCTTCAGAAAGTTACCTAGGCAGATTTAGTAGAGCTAGCCATGATAGATTTTGACCTTATCTTTGTCATGGATTGGATACATGCATATTGTGCTTCGGTAAATTGTAGGACCCATGCGGTAGAGTTCCGATTTCAGGGTGAGCCAGTCATAGAGTGGAAGAGTAGTTCAGCTATGCCTGTAGGTCATTTCATTTCCTACCTTAAGGCTAGAAAGATGATATCTATGGGTTGCATGTACCATCTAGTTAGGGTTAAGGATTCCACGTAGGAGACCCCGAATATCCAGTCAGTTCAAGTAGTATGTGAATATCCAAAAGTTTTTCCAGATGATCTACCAGGAATTCCTCCCGAGCGTGAGATTGGTTTTGGTATTGACCTTCTTCCCGATACGCAGCCTATATCTATTTCTCCTTACATAATGGCTCCAGCCGAGCTAAAAGAGTTGAAGGAGCAGTTGAAGGACCTCCTAGATAAGGGTTTCATCAGACCTAGCAAATCTTCGTGGGGTGCACCAGTTCTCTTTATCCGCACGAAAGATGGTTCCCTCTGTATGTGCATTGATTATCAACAATTGAACAAGGTAACCATCAAGAACAGGTATCCTCTCCTTAGGATTTATGATTTTCTTGAATAGCTTCAGGGTGACAAGTGCTTTTCAAATATATATCTCAGATCTGGGTACCATCAGCTCAGGGTTCGGGATAGAGATATTCCAAAGACAACCTTCAAGACTCGGTATGGTCATTATGAGTTTGTAATTATGTCTTTTTGACTGGCGAATGCTCCTGTGGGCTTTTTTGGATTTGATGAACAAGGTGTTCAAGCCATATCTAGACATGTTCGTGATTATGTTCATAGATGATATCTTTATATACTCTCGGAGTGAGGAGGAGCATGCCGCTCATTTGAGGGTGGTTCTATAGACTCTCAAGGATTGCCAATTATATGCTAAATTTAGCAAGTGCAAGTTTTGGTTGAACTCAGTGGAACTTTTGGGTCATGTGATGTCAATTGAGGGTGTATAGGTAGACTCTCAAAACATAGAGGAGGTGAAGAATTTCCCTAGACCAGTGAATCCTTCGGATAGCAGGAGTTTCTTGGGTTTAGTTGGTTATTATCGAAGATTTGTTGGCGGGTTTTCATCTATTGCAGGCTCGTTGGCTAAGCTGACCCAAAAGAAGGTGAAGTTTCAATGGTCAGAGTCTTGTGACAGGAGCTTCTAAGAGTTGAAGACTCGACTCACCTCAGTACCGGTGTTAACCCTATCCGAGGTTACCAATGGGTTTGTGGTATATTCTGATGCTTTGAGGATCGACCTTGGTTGTTTATTGATGCAACATAGTAAGGTTATAGCATATTCTTTTAGACAGTTGAAGGTCCATGAAAAGAATTACCTGACTCATGATATTGAATTAGCGATGGTAGTATTTTCCTTGATGATTTGGAGAAACTATTTGTATGGGGTCCATGTAGATGTGTTTACGGATAACAAGAGCCTACAATATGTGTTTACCTAGAAGGATCTGAATCTATGCCAAAAGAGGTGGTTGGAGTTACCCAAGGATTACGATATGAGTGTCCTTTACCATCCAGGCAAGGCTAATGTGGTAGAAGACGCTCTAAGTAGTCTTTCTATGGAGAGTGTGTCCCATGTAGATGAGGGGAGAAAGGAACAGGTGAAAGATGTGCATCGACTTGCATGGTTGGGAGTTCGTTTGGTTGACTCGATCGACGGTGGTGTTATTGTTCAAAACAGATCAGAATCATCCTTGGTGATTGATGTAAAAGCTAGAGAAGATGAGGACCCTATTTTGGTAAAGCTAAAGGAATCTGTTAAGAATCGGAAGGTAGAGGTTTTCTCCAAAGGGTGAGAAGGTGTTCTTCGATATCAGGGTCATTTGTGCATTCTGGATGTTGATTATTTGAGAAATTTGATGTTGCAAGAGGCTCATCGTTCGAGGTACTCCATACATCCATGTGCCACAAAGATATACCATGACCTAAGGGAAGTTTATTGGTGGAATGGAATGAAGAAGGACATAGTGGAGTTTGTGGCTAAGTGCCCAAATTGTCAACAGGTGAAAATGGAGAATCAACAACCGGGAGGTGTGCTTTAAGACATCAGTGTCCTACATGGAAATGGGAGGAGATTAATATGGACTACATCATAGGGTTTCCTCGCACTCGTCGATTGTATGACTCCATTTGGGTGGTTTTGGAGAGGTTGACCAAAGAATCTCATTTCTTACCGATCAAAACCACCGATCAGCGGAGGATTATGCTAAATTATATATTCATGAGCTAGTTCGGTTTCATGGAGTGCCCTTTTCCATCATATCAGATCAAGGTACTCAGTTTACCTCCCAGTTTTGGAGATCGTTTCAAAAAGGACATGGTACTCAGATCAAGCTTAGTACAACATTTCACCCGCAAATGGATGGTCAAGCGGAGTGGACTATTCAGACTCTCGAGGACTTTTTAAGAGCGTGTGTGACTGACTTTAAGGTTAGTTGAGATGATAATTTGCCTCTTATTGAGTTTGCACATAACAAAAACTACCATTCCAGCATTCCGATGGCTCTGTTTGAGGCTCTCTATGGGCAGAGATGTAGATCGCTTATTGGTTGGTTTGAGGTCGGTGAAGCTGCGATGATAGGGCCAAATTCAGTCCATGAGGCCATGGAGAAAGTTCAGCTAATAAGGGATAGGTTAAAAAATAGCTCAGAGTCGCCAAAAGTCCTATACGGATGTGAGAAGGAGAGAACTTGAGTTTGAAATCGACGATTTGGTATTTCTAAAGGTGTATCCAATGAAGGGAGTGACCAGGTTCAAAGAGAAAGGGAAACTCACTCCCCGTTATGTTGGCCCGTACCGAATTTTGGAATGGGTTGGCAAGGTAGCATATGAATTGGAGTTTCCCTCAGAACTAGCCTTAGTCTATCTAGTTTTCCATGTATCACTCTTAAAGAAGTGTTTGGGTGATCCAGCTCTAGTTCTTCCGGTGGACGGTGTGAAAGATAGCCTTAGTTATAAAGAAGTTCTGGTGGAGGTATTGGATCAGAAGGTTCTAAAGATAAGGAACAAAGAAGTAGCTTCTGTTAAGGCTTCATGGAAGAATCAACATGTTGAGGGAGCTACATGAGAAGCTGAAGCAGATATGATGGCTAAATACCTGCATTTATTCCCTTCCGGCCCAGTTTCAGCTTGAGGTATCAGTTTCCTCTTCAGTACTCTATTCAGTTTCATGTTCAGCTCTTGTTTCCTAGTTCTTTCATGTAAATGGATGTATATAAGGTTCGGGAATTCAGTTTAGCTATGTAGTTCAAATCGGAATCAGTCATTTCGTTAGTTTTCAACATGTATGTTCAATATTTGTGTATGATGATTGCATTTCTCTACTTTGTTGTATGATTTTCAGCGTTAGAGGATTATGTTCCCAAGGGGAGATATTGCAATACCCCAAAAGCCCTAAGATCAGACCCAGGAGTTGAAATGGAGAAAACAGAAATTTTTGCACCAGGTTACAGGACAAGTCATCTAGTGGCCCATTAGGAACCCTACGGTCGTTAAGTGAACCGTGGGGAGAGGCTGGGTCTTGGTACAGATTTTTAAGCTTGGGTGACCACGAGTTGTGGTCAGCCCCATGACCCGTTAAGTCACTTGTGGTAAAAGAAGGTTGAAGTGAGAAGCAAAGTTAGACAGTGCACCTAACGGGTCATCACCACGACTCGTCGGGTACACCACGAATCGCGGTGTCCCCCATGGTGACACCCTAGATGATATTTGGTAGTGAAAAGGATGGGAGGTGACAACGAGTCATGGTCACCAGCAATGATTCATTAAGTTCCTTGTGGTGACCATCAAGGTGTAACTTCAAGTGAAGACGGCGAAGGTAGACCATGAGTCGTGGCCAGGGATGACAACTCATCCAGTCTCTTGATGGGACTGGCAGTCTGTTTTTCACTGCGAGTTTATTACGGGATTTTTTCAAATTCTTATGTTCCTAAAGAATAAATTATGTCATTTTAAGCCAGAATAGAGTGTACTAAGATGGGTTAAGCTATTCTAGCCTATTCAAAACTCATGCATGCAAGTTTAAGGTTTTAGAGAGTGATCCAGCATAGTTCATCAAGGTTCTTCCTCAATTCTTCTTCAATTTCCTTTGGGTGTTCAAGGAAGAGGGTAGAATCAAATTACCCAGCTATGTGAGGCTATGAATGAGAGTCCCCTTCATCCTCATTCCATAAACTCTTCTCGAATTTCATGAATTCCAATTCTAAAGGTCAAGTTTCATGATCCATAATGTTTATGTCACTTCTTGTGAATTTCGATATGATCAATCGATGGGTCAATATCCTTCATGTATTAAATCATATTTTATGATCTATGGGCAGATTTTATGACTATTTTGAATATAAATTGATAGATTTGAGTTTAAACTAATTATGCCCAATTATGTATGTTTTATGAAATATCATGTTATGATTTCGCTATGATCTTGATCTAAATTATCCCAACTATGATCTATGCTTTATGATATGATTTCTCTAAAGTACTTATCATGGATTTATGAGATATCAAGTATATGCATGTTTTACAAGTATGCATGAATTTATGATTATGGCCAACTCACTGGCCTTATTTCATGGTTAGTTCACGTATTTCAAGCATGCTTATGATTATTATAATTTAAATAGACCATGAATCTCATGTATGTTTTTCTTATTATCATATGAGCACTATATACATTTTGGAAATAGTATTTAACACCGAGTAGATCCGGGGTCCAAGCATACCCCGAGTCTCAGAACTACGCTCCAATGTAGCCATGTTGGGACCTCCCTTGAGACTATCCTCCCTTTGCCCGAATGGGCCTCGCGTTGTGATATCACACCTCTTTTCATGGTTCTACCCTTGGCAAGTTACGAACACCCTCCCGACTAGGGGTTTACAGGTCCGGCTCCATGTGTGCTCATATGGGGTATGTTAGTTATAAGGATCTCACACTGTTCCTCATGATTTATGCATGGATGTGATTATGTACCGTAGCTCAATTCATCTTTAATAAATCTCTTATCTTATGATTATGAATATGACTGGCTTACAAGTATTTTGATAACCTTGAGCCCTTATGTTTACATTATGATATTTATGTTATGAACATGTTGTTCTAGTCTTATGAACTCTTATGTATTTTAACAATCCTTTTTACTTACGTTGCATACTAGGTACATTCCAAGTACTTACCGCATACTCTATGTTGTATCATTTCATGATACAGGCTTCTATATGCAGGCTCAGTCGCGCTGCTTGTCAGATTTTCGGAGTTAGCTTTCCTCAGCCTCAGCTGGTGAGTCCTTATCTTACTAGGACCCTTCTTATCAGTTGTATGTCGTATTTTTTGTTTTTATACTACAGAGAGTTAGTTAGGGGTTTTGTCCCATAACTTATCAATTTAGAGTCTTTTCGGACATAGTGTGTATTAAGCGTTGGATTAATGTATATATCCAGATGTTGAGATTTTTTAGACTTCCGCTATGTTATCTATGATGATCTTCCGCTAATCTATGTTGAGTTAGATGTACGTTCATGGCATGGGTCGACTTGGAGACTCTCGTGGTTTCTTGTCCCGTGTCTCGATCTCGGCCTATGTTCCGGTCGTGACAAAAATGCTCCTTGATTTTCTACGCATGTTCATGTTCATGACTTATGATTTTGTAACACATTATATTTAGGCTCAATATTTTTTTTATGAGGTGTTACTTATGAAACTATCCATGCCTAGTTTTATAAATTAGTTTTGAGAACCTTGAGAAATTATACTCAGTTTATGATTATAAACTCATGTTTTAGCTTCCTCTATACTCATGAATCCAGAATATCATTTTGCTATCATGTTTTACTTATCATATATAGTCAGTACATTCATAGTATTGACCGTCTACTTTTATGCTATATCGTCTCATGATATAGGTTCTGGTGATCAGTCTAAACCCCGACGTTAGCTCTGCTCCAACATTAGTCCAGTTCAGCCCCCATTTTGGTTAGTCCTAATTGTTCGAGGATGTTAGTTTTGTTACACGTTCTTTCTTTATGTCATTCAGTTCTAAAATTTTTGTATAGCCAGTTGATAACGCTCAAATACACTCCTCGTTTAGAGAAATAATGTAAGCAATCATTGTATCAAAATAAATATTCCCGACGCCTGTTGAAGTCGAATCCCATAGAGAATTGAGTCGATAATTCAAGAGTTATAAACTAAATCAAGCTATAATGCATCGTTTCTCAATAATTGAAATGTAAAATTGCGGGAAAATTCAGGGGAAAACACTATCTAATTCTAAATTAAAACTAAATGGGGGGAATTTTATTTATTGCAATCACAAGTGATATGGCTAGGGGAATTCTATAGATGAGATAACAACTAAATTGAGATTTTCTTCAATGCCTTAAACTCAAAATTAGCGTAGATAGTAGTGGATAATTCACATTCTCGTATGTTTAAACCATAAGAATGTTTATGCCTTGGGTTCTTTCAAACCCAAAAGCCAGTTCAAGTAATCAACCACGAAATTTTAAGGAAGGACTAGCTATTTATTGCCTTGACCTTTAACGGAGTGAAAATGTGGGTTTTAACTATCTCTAGATTAATCCCACACACAAACACTCTAATTCCTCACTATTATCTTCTCACCCAATTCTTACCTTTCTCTCTGAAGCAAAAGCAAGAAAAGTAAAGCACAATTCATGTTTGCAAACAATCAATTCTAGCAATTATAACTTGGGAGAAGATTATAGATCTACAATTTCAATGAAAATCCAAGAGTAACTTATCAAAACCCAACTCAATTAATAAACCTACCATGAATATACCTCTAGTTAGCAAATTAGTCAAGCATATTTAAAGGTAGAGAGAAGATACCAAGAGGATTCCCCTCACATTCATCACATTAGCTTCACAAGCTCTTACAACAATGGTAGAATTCCCCCAAGATGGGTTAAGGAAAAAGAAGAAGAAAAGTACTATCTAACTCTACAATTCTATCGTGAAAAGATTCTACCAAAATTCTATGAAAAAGATAAACTCTAGATAAATGAATTGTTGAATGCCTTTTTTTGAGTGGAATACAATGGGGGTTATAAAATATATGTACTTTTGGTTGCACAACCTTCCAAAAGTTCCCTTGGAGGCTTCTAGGAGCGTTGGGAACATTTCTAGACATTTTTTCCCTTTCATCAGCGAAACTGGGTCACTTTTCGGACTGCGAAAAGCCGGTGCAAACCTGTGAACCACCAGCGAATAGCCGGTTCCAACCCACGAAGAGTAAATTGGTTAGATGGTCTGGGAAGTAACTTCGGCATTTCATCCGCGTTTCGCCCTTTCAGATCTATGTTTAGCCGATTCAAAGCATGTTCTTCCACCTCTTATTGAGCTCAAATCTTCCATTATCTTTGGCTCCTCTCCTTCATATGCTAACTCATCAAATTCCTACTCAAAATTCATGTGTTTTTATCAATTTCATGCTTTCTCCACTCACATGAAGTACCTACAAAGAATCAAAGAGAAAGAGCTAAAATCCACAGAAATGACTCGAAAACTAGGCCAAAACTCATGCTTAGGAGTCTAATGAGTTGGTAAATTTTCAACTCATAAAACCCCCAAACTTGAACCATAGTTTGTTCTCAAGTAATGCAATTCTTTACACTTGAGCAAATTAACAAAATTCTATATATAGGAGTTTTTGCATCATGGGCCAATCAAGACATTCTTTTACAAGAGGATATTGCTAAATCTTAGAGCACTATGGTAGTTATACACAAAATCATCAAGCCTCAAGATAACTCAACATTATACACCAACTAAAAAAAAGACTAAAACCATGTTGCAAAGCCTTCA
Source organism: Datura stramonium (assembly GCA_018107945.1). Taxonomy (NCBI): domain Eukaryota; kingdom Viridiplantae; phylum Streptophyta; class Magnoliopsida; order Solanales; family Solanaceae; genus Datura; species Datura stramonium. The sequence goes on from JACEIK010004886.1 coordinate 8,742, forward strand.
ATAGGTGACAACAATCATTAAACATATCTTGCATGCATTCCTTCCATTCAAACAAGGGGCATAATTCATAAAAAAAAGTTTATTGAGCATCTCAAGTCATTGACAATTCACGTTCAAAGCTTACCTTAAAATTAGTTGCCGCTTTCCTTAATCATGCCTCTCTTTTGAAAATAATTTTAAGCATGTACCCTAAGGAAATGATGGCACTCACAAGAAGAGAGAATCCAACCCATTTTTGAGCATTTCAGACAAAGGGATTAAGAGATAAGACAAATGCGCTCACTCTCATAAAGAAATTCAAGTGCATAAAAATTTACCCATAGATTTGCCCTTCATGTATATCTCTACTAATGTAGTATTGCTACACTCAAAAATCAATTAGGACTTGTGGGTCATAATGAAGGCTAAGGTTAAGGGTAGGATAAATGTTTGGCTTTAGTGACTAACGCCTCCCTAATGCCTTTACAAATGCTTGTAACATCCAATCATCTTTTTTATATTACTCCACCTTATTACCCTTGTTCATCATCTTCTTCTTTTGTGTAACAAGAGCCACCCTTTTAACATCTATGAATTTCACATTTAACCCTATCTATGCAAGAGATAGCACCTATTAACTATTCTTTCTCTTTTGATGATTTTAGGTCGTTCAACCCATCGATTCATTCCTCTCATCTACATTTTGTGCTACCTCACATGAAGTTTCTCATTTCTTTCCCTACTCTTTGTAAACCCCCAAGCTTAGGCTTTTGCCTTATTTCACATCCATTTCCTTATTCTTTCATCACTAGAAACTATGGAGGATGGGTTCCAAAGAGAAGGATTAAAAATGGTTATTAGGCTTGTAATGTGGTTTCCAAAGAAAGGGTCCAAGGCTCAAACTTTGGCTATCAATGATTAATGTTCAAGGAGGTCATTTTAGGTGGAGTGACTAACAAAAGAGGGCCTAAGATCATGTTCTAAGTGCAGTCCCATCTATCATTTCTCCTTGAATAATACTTAGGAAAAGTTCTAGACAATCATGCATACACAAGAATTAAGCCAAAAACCTCACCACGCAAGGAATCACAATCCCCGAAGTTTACACACTTCCTTCATCATATTAAGAGGATGACTTTTACCAAGCTAGTTACGAATCAACAAGACAAGCAAGGAATTTATAATTTATGATAATAGAGTGCTCATTTTCACATTTAGATACCCCTCTTTTCTTTTCAAAATTAATGCACAATGCCAAGCAAGAAAGGTTGGTGGTGCCTCATCAAATAAGTGCACAAAAGACTCTACAAGACTCTAGACTTGACATTTTTCATAAGAAAGTCGCCTCGCAATTTATCGTCAGGAAGTGCCAATCCGGTCCGACCACAAAAAGAAAAGACAAAGAAACCGCTCCTTAGAAAGAACTGTAGAATAAAAAAACCCTTGAGTTTATTCGAAGACTACTATCTAAAAAGGAGATACTACTAACAAGTAATAATTATTTACCCTAAAGAATGACATCTCCCTATCTATCATAGGGCCATATCATGCATCACTTAACAAGTGGGTTACCTGCTACTTCAACCCCTAACAAAAACAATGCATTGTCCTCGACGCCTAAGGTTAAACAAAATGAGGAAGTAATGGGTAAGAGAACTCTCTGATATGATGGAGGCATCTGTTTTACATGCATTTTCCATGCTCTCCTTTTTCTTTTTCTTTTCTCACTGTTTTCCACATTCCACACTAGTTCCACCCCTGCACAATCAATGAAAACACAAAGGTAAAGTAAAATAAAATAAAAGGAAAGAGTAAAAGCACTTGGGTCTCCTCCCAAGAAGCGCCTTAGTTCATCTCGTGGCTCGACGACATCAACTTCACCACTTTTCTCTCCACTTTGAGGCTTTGAATTGCACCCCTAGTTTCTTATCCATTCTCCTACTCCGCTTGAGTGGTGGTGGTGTAGACATCAAGGGGCCAAGCAATGGATGTTGAATCTTGTATTTCTTGGGCTTTATAGGAGGGATGTTCTTTGACTTTGTTGGCATGGCATACTCTTAGATAAAGTCGCCTTGATCGTCCTCCTCAACTTCCTTCATTGACTTGGTCTCCTCAGTCTCCATTTTTTCAACCAAGTTCAATGTTGAAAAATGATAAGAGGGCTATTTAAGTTGCTCCCCTTTTAAGCATTCTTCTTGCTTGACATCCTCCTTTCCAAGGGTACTATAGTCCTTGAGCACGGTATGTTGGATGTCATTTGGAGACTCTAGTGTCACTTCTTCAACCTTGTGATCTTACATTTTTGCAATGTTGGTTGGTTGGCAAAACTCTATGACTTCATCAAAGTTCACCTTGACTGCTTCTTCATCATCATTTTGAGCTTCCTCCCATGAGTTAAGTTTATCTATGCCCCATTGTTCACTTTTTCTTGTTATGCTCCTCAATGTGGTCTCTGCTTCTTCTTGTAGAGATTTACTGCTTTCTTCTTGACAATTTAATGATTCCATGGGCATGGAGGGGTTGAAATTCTTTTCCGCATTAGACTCCCGTTCCAAAAAGGCTTGGAGCATGGCTTCCACGTGCACATATGTATTTCTCCTTCCCTCACTTTCCATGGTTTCATTCCTACCAAGCTTAGGAGCACATATTCTATCATAGCCACTATAACGAGAAGTGACCCCAATTGGGAATCCATCTCAATGTTTCCCATGATTACCACATAATGCGCATCTATACCCATCATAGGAAGGAGAAGGTGCACTCATCTTCCTTCTAGGGGCATATTTTCAATCTTGCTAATAGTGTGGTCCTCTACAATAAGGAAATGGGTCATCATAATAAGGGTTTCAACCAACAAACCTCCTTTCATTCCATGAAGCCATCATACAACTACATACAAATAAAAACAAAAACAAAAATAAAAACAAAACAAGATGTAAAACAAAAATGCAAAACTAGTTCAAATAAATAAATAACTAATATCTTATCAAGACTCAATTCCCCCACAACGACACTATTTTTTATAACGCCCAAATACACAACTCGTTTAGAGAGAAAGTGTAAGAGATCATTGTATCAAAACAAATATTCTCGATGGATGTCGGGGTTGAATCCCACAAAGATTTCAGTTGATAATTCAAGAGTTATAAACTAATTCAAACTAGAATGCATCATCGTTCAATAATTGAAAAGTAAAATCAAGGGGAAATTCAGGGAAAAACACTATCTAATTCTAAATTAAAACTATGTGGGGGAATTCCAATTATTGCAATCACAAGTGATATGGCTAGGGGCATTCTATAGATGAGATAACAACTAAATCAGAATTTTCTTCAATGCCTTCAACTCAAAAATAGCATAGATAGAAGTGGATAATTCACATTCTTGTATTTTTCAACCATAAGAATGTTTCTGCCTTTGGTTCTTTCAAACCCCAAAGCCAGTTCAAGTAATCAACCACAAAAGATTTAGGAAAGACTAGCTATCTCTAGCCTTGACCTTTAATGGAGTGAAAATATGAGTTTTAACTATCTCTAGCTTAATCCCACACACAAACACTCCAACTCCTCACTATTATCTTCTCACCCAATTCTCACTTTTCTCTCTGAAGCAAAAGCAAGAAAAATAAAGCACAATTCATGTTTGCAAACCATCAATTTTAGCAATTATAACTTGGGAGAAGATAATAGATCTACAACTTTAATGAAAATCCAAGAGCAGTTTATCAAAAAAAATCCAATTAATAAACCCACCATGAATATACCTCTAGCAAGCAAATTAGTCAAGCATATTTAATGGTAGAGAAAAGATACCAAGTGGATTCCCCACATTCATCACATTAGCTTTACCAATTTGCTTCACAAGATCTTACAACAATGGTGGAATTCCCCCAAGATGGGTTAATAAAAAAGAAGAAGAAAAGTACTATCTAACTCTACAATTCTATGTGAAAAGATTCTACCAAAATTCTATGAAAAAGATGAAGTCTAGATGAATGAATTGTTGAATGCCTTTTTTTGAGTGGTGTACAATGGGGGTTATAAAATATATGTACTTTTGTGTGCACAACCTTTCAAAAGTGCCCTTGGAGGCTTCTAGGAGCTTTGGGACCCTTTCTGGACATTTTTCCCTTTCATCAACGAAGTTGGGTCACTTGCCCTTCGAACTGTGAAAAGCTGGTGCCAACCTGCAAACAGCCGGTGCTATCCTGTAAACCACCTGCGAATATCCGGTTCCAACCCGCGAAGAGCCAATTGGTTAGACTGTCTGGGAAGTAACTTCGGCGTTTCACCTGCATTTCACCCTTTTAGATCTGCCTTTAGCCGATTCAAAGAATGTTCTTACACCTCTTCTTGAGCTCAAGACTTCCATTATCTTTGGCTCCTCTCCTCTCCTTCATATGCTAACTCATCAAAATACTGCTCAAACTAATGTGCTTTGCTCGATTTCATTCTTTCTCCACTCACATGAAGTACCTACAAAGAATGAAAGAGAAAGAACATAAAATTGACATAAATGACTTGAAAACTAGGCAAAAACTCATGCTTAGGAGCCTAATGAGTTGGTAAATTACCAATTCATCAAATCCCCAAATTTGAACCATAGCTTGTCCTAAAGTAATGCAATTCTTTAGAGTTGAGCAACTGAACAAAATGCTATATATATATGAGTTTTTGCATCATGGTCCATGATGAGCCCGCAAGTGTACGGGTTGTACAAGTAATATAGTGGCCCTTTTTAAGAACCGGAATGTCGAACCCACAGGGACTGGACTACGGGGTAAAA